>KZ808446.1:131835-162662 GCA_000696205.2 Oncopeltus fasciatus | reverse complement strand
AAACAACTAATAATAATAAATAAATAAATAAACAATAATCTAATACTAAATAAAAAATCGATAAAATTAAAATATTAAAGTTCATTTAATAGTAAAATATCACTTATGTATAGAACTGTCACTAAATTTATCACAGACAAGTAAGATTTGTATATACAAATCTGATACCGATCACATATTTGATTTGTATATACAAATCTTATATCCATCAATACAATTTGATTTATTTCAGATATTCATTTATCTTGTTAAAATTTTTATTTTCTCGTTACATCTCCTTCAGTTCCGATGCACGTAGCTTTTATATTACGAATAGAAAGACTAATGGTTTGTTCGTAATATTAAGTTTAGGGTTTTGAGTGCGTTTATTAATAAACCGAAGTAGGAGGTGGGTTTGTTTATTTTTTTAAAAATTATTTTAGGAGTAAACATTTGAATTTAGTAAAGAATGGAATAAAAGGATTATAAATAAATCAGGAATTACTAGATTATCACATCAAAAAGATTGTCATCGTAGATGAAATTTTTCTAGGACAATTTGCTTTATTTAAGTCCAGCGTATATTTTGTCTATAACGCTATTGTCTATTTACCTTCGACATATTACTTTCCGAGTATTTATATTTGCCACTAATTTAATTCTAAACACAAAAAGCCAACTATAATCGTTTAGTCTAGTGTCAGTTTCAGCCAAGAAGCTCAGGCTTGTTTAAGCGTGTATCCTATTCCTGGAGGACTGGTTTTTCCTGCAGGATAAGAAGAACCCTTCCCCCAAGCCCAGCAGATATAAATGTTATCTCGTCCTGGACTGTTTCGCTATCTCCCTAAGCCCGGGGGAGGACTGTTGTTACCCCCAACCCCCAACCCCCAACCCTCTACATTTTCCTGGTGGGTCCGCCCTCGGCCTGAAACGGTTAACCATTGGACTACAACATCCTCTCTGTACTCAGCTCTTCCTCTATATACCTCATACATATATATTTATCTTATCTTACTTATATTTTTATTTTCACGAATTTAACTTATTATACTCCAACCTATTTTTTATTACAAGAACTGAATTTGTTCAGATTATTTTTTCATTACTATGATAATATAAACTTTTGGAAAAAGTGAAGTGACTGATGTAATAAACGGCCTTATTTTGTATTAAATCGTATATGCTATAGATTTTTTAAAAAATAGTTAAATATATTAACTAGGAATGTCAACGCAGTACACAACACTCATTCACTATTGAAGACCATCTTTTTCCACCAGGAGCTCTGTAAGAAATATATTTAGGTAATTGTTACTGCAATAAGTCTCTTTTCCATATTTTCAAAATATTGAAATTAAAAGATTCGGTATTATGGGCTTTTGAATTATTTATTTAAAAAGGTTTTAATTTTAATGTTACATACTGACTATAGTAATATATATTATTTTTTTAAATGAATTTTTTTAGAAATCATTAACTGATTTATTGCTGTTCACGTAGGCTTCGTCGGTCGTCAGATGTATTTACCATTTCATCTTCCGGGTTGGACCGAGTCAAATTGTTCTTTTTTGCCGAGCTTTCGCACATCATGTGATGGCTTCTTCAGGGCTGAAAAGAGAATGAGAGTTGTAAAGAGAGATTTTTAAAAATCCAGATGGTATATATTTACCATGTTTTATACACCAGGTGGTGTATAANTGGTGTATAAAACATGGTAAATATATACCATCTGGATTTTTAAAAATCTCTCTTTACAACTCTCATTCTCTTTTCAGCCCTGAAGAAGCCATCACATGATGTGCGAAAGCTCGGCAAAAAAGAACAATTTGACTCGGTCCAACCCGGAAGATGAAATGGTAAATACATGATTTATTGCTGTAATTTGCTGATGAGGTAGAGAGATTCAGTAGAATTTTGAATAGAATAATCGTCAATGTTTTCACTATTGCAGGTTTATGTGTAACCATTTTTTTTTCTTTGTACGATCTACGTAACTTGTGTATGGTTAGTGTGGGAGCTGTCGGAGAGTCTAAGGCGAGACTTAAATATTTTATATCACAACATTTTTTCAGGCAAATTGCTTTTCCTTGTATGTAAGCTGAGATTAGTTTTACCAATTTATAACTTAAGTGAAATCAAATCTTGACGTTATTTTACAAACTCGACTTTTTCTACATTTTTTTCTCACCCTAACCATTATGGTTATTTTCTTTAAGGATTAATTTGAGGTTGGTGGATCTTATCCTGTTTCACAATTCACCAAAAACATATTCCCATAATACTAGTATAGTCATTTTTTATTTTATGCAGCATAGGTCCATATTTGAAGAAATTTCCCGAATGTCAATTTTCACTAAGTAACTTAGCTGTTTGTCAAGTAATTTACTAAAAAATAATTGTAAAGAGATGAAAATAAATATACAGAAAAGGAATTATTATAATTAACTAATATAATACATACATATTAAAATAAAGGAGAAGCACACACACACACACACACTGACAGAGAAAATACACAAGGAGCCTACAGAAGGAGTTGATCCACGGACTCATATAACCTTCCCTCGTGGAAGCCTGGCTCGTAGCTTTATAATGGCCTTTTTCTGACACACAAATACTTCAACAAGAGAGCTGCCTTCAACTTTATTTAATAACTACCAGAAGCCCTTCATCCCTATCCAGGCTCCTTAAATTCCTATCCCATCCCTTCTTTTACCTCGTCTCATTTTAAGTCTTCCCTATGGGTGTAGCTATAAAGGTCCTTCCCGTTATCGAATTATTTACTCATATTTTTTTTTCAATCCTATCAATTCGATATAAAAAGGTATATATATATATATATATATATATATACAACAAACTGCCTTTCAATGAAGGTACGGCATAAACTAAGTAGATTTTCAATGTTTCATAAAGATGGAAGTTAATGAAACAAAGAACTCAAGTGTAATTATAAGTTAAAAATAGTGAACTAAATGTTAAGATATTATTACTATTAGATGGTTTTTGTTGGGGTTCGGTCAAGGTACATCCAAAAAGTACAAATTTTAAAAATATATGTTTTTAAATTATCTACCAACGTTTCGGCTTACATTGTAATACCTCTTCAGAGCTGTCATGAGGGCGAGATGTGACGTCGTGTCACCAGGATCAAATTTTCATGACTGAAGTTAAGGTATAACATTTAGGCTGGCTCAAATCTGACCAGGAAGGAAAAGTGGGGCGAACACACATTTATTAGAGTGTAGTTACAACGTATTATTTAACGTATACAAATTATTACGTATATAAATATGTATGAAGTTATATATTATAATAGTAAAATATAGAACAAATCATATAAATTTATCCTTTTATCGGATTTGTTATATTATTATTTTCAGATTATCTTCTTGATAATATTCATAGTGAGGAGAATATCACGATTATAAATTTAACCTTCCTCTAAGCTCCTCAACCCTTAATTTGATTTCAGCTAAACATGAATCATAAGGGGTTAATAATACAAGGCCTGAACGCCCAATTTGTTTCTTAATTTTGAAAAGTAAGATGGCCAGCAGAACTCACTAAGCAATATTCATCAATCTTCTATTTCTTTACGCTTATAATTTAATATAAATCGTTTCATTATTTTCATTCGAGTCTGTGCACTAACTAATATATTTATAGTTTATCAATTTAATCTTGTCTAAACCTCCCTCACCCTTGAAGATTTTATCTATTAAGGGATACATCAAAAAGTCCACACAAAAATCTTAATTACCGAAAATTAGGTTTTCTTGTTTAGTTTTGTTGTACTGTTGGCGTTTAATTACATTAAATTTTTAACTGACCGTTATCTGGAAAAAACTAACAATTAAAACCATAAAAAACAGAAACATTAGTAATAGATTGCACATATTATAAAAGAAGATTGGTAGAAATCCTTTCCAATGATCCAAATAGGTACTAAAGGTAGACCAAGAGTTAAATTGACTTATTATATAAGTATGGAATGTACAATAATGGAAATTAAGAGAAAGTCACCAAGGAATACCACATAGGCAGAAATATAGAGATCCATAACCAATATTATATTGCACCTGTCTATGTAGAAATTTGTGGTATATGTACATTTGTACATTGTATGTGTAAATTTATACATATAAATGATATAAAACTTAAAGTTGTTAAATATAAATGGTGTTATTTATATTATATTACATGATACATGAGTATCCGTATTACGTCTGTTGTTCTTGCACTGTTTTTAAAATAATGACATAATAATGACTATAATAAATAAATTACATATTTTAGAAAAAGTATCAAAATTCATCGTTACATTTAAATTTCTAGAAATAAATATTCTATTATATTTTATTATATTCTAGATAGAGGTGTGGAAGTCTACTTCTGGAGGGCAAAGAGCTTTGAAGTTTAAGTAGACAACTGAAAAAAAAAATTAATTTGTAAGCTCTAGTTAAGATATTTATTTAGAAATGGTTTTCTATTATTCAAGCCAAAACCTGGCAAATATATTTGTGAGATATTAGTCCACTAGTTATGGCCCAGGACTGAGACTGAGTCAAATGTACAAGGCTTGTAATTGCTGTAGAGAACAGATTACTGTATTACTGTTATAGGGAACAGATCATATGATTTATGTTGTGCCATTAGGAAGATTCAGCTGTAATTGGACAGGATTCTCCATTTAAAGAGATGGCCAATAAAGAGTCTTCTATAGGGTTCCGTCGGGGTAAATAAACACATCTCGAACCCCGCCCCCCGAGTCAATGGCCCGCGAAAAGCTTGAATTATTTCCTGCTCTGATTTGTGTGCACTCATACGTTTTATTTGTTTATGATATGTGTTTTTAATATCAGTTTTATACTAAAACCAAACTTTGCACTCAAATCCTTTTAACACAGTGATACTTTATTGTATAACATTCGTCGTAACATTCGTATTGTTTAAAATCCACAAACGGACCAAATTCCACCTTCAAGAGGATTTGGAGATGGTGTACGCTAACCTTAATGTAACGTTTTACAGACCCTTATAAAACAGGGAAGAGAAATTATTACTTAAAGTATTACTTCTATATAGTTGTGGCTGGTGGAGGTTCTCAATCAAGGGTGGGTGAAATAAAGGTTGGATTTTACTCTCTGAATTAGTGTACATCTCTCCAACAAACTTAGATAATATCTAAATTAACTTTTAGTAAATGAAGGCACTCTGCATTTAAAATAAACGTGTTTGTTTACTGGGGAGGTTGGTAATAGTTTTTAGTAATAGTTTCTCTGTTACTTAATTTAGTGTTACTTAATATTTTGTGGCATACTTAGTGAAAGTGCTACAAAAGTATTTTTTGTTCATATACAGAGCATCTTTTTCGAAGTAAATGGCATAAATTTAGCATAGAAGTTAAAAATGAAATAATTTATTTTCCATTTAGAATATTCGGTTCATTACTTGTTTGTTATTCACAATTGTGATTAGTATCCGTTGGGCTCCCTTAAGGAAATTCCATCATGGGCAATATTTTATTAATAAATATCATATTTAAATAAAAAATAAATAATAAAAGGGCACACACACACACACATACCATATATATATATATATGAATCAATTACTGAAGGCTCTGACAAAATGTTTTTGCTAAGTGTATCAGGGAGGAACATGATATAAATCAAAATAGACTCACTAAAATTAAAATTAAAACATCCTCATGTTTTAAAAGATATTAAAAATACCTAAATATAATAATACAGTAATTAGATGTTCACGTAGGCTTCGTCGGTCGTCAGATGTATTTACCATTTCATCTTCCGGGTTGGACCGAGTCAAATTGTTGTTATTTGCCGAGCTTTCGCACATCATGTGATGGCTTCTTCAGGGCTGAAAAGAGAATGAGAGTTGTAAAGAGAGATTTTGTCTCCAAAATCTCTTTTTACAACTCTCATTCTCTTTTCAGCCCTGAAGAAGCCATCACATGATGTGCGAAAGCTCGGCAAATAACAACAATTTGACTCGGTCCAACCCGGAAGATGAAATGGTAAATACAGTAATTACTTTATTTTTGTTTTTCAGTTAATATAATTCATTTGTTTGGAGCAATATTGAATTTATCATAAACTTCGGTAATAGCACAAGTTTCTTTTTTCGCAACCAAAAATTAAAAATTAAAAGTTTAAAAAATATTGGCCAATTTTACTATTACATACAGTAATATGTAGTAGTGTATTGCATTTCAATTATTTACATTTCGAAGATTTAAAACTTATAAGACGTGTTTTAATGATTTCTAAATTATATGTCTTTGTTAAAATATATATTTTATTACCACATGCTTTCATTTGCAAAAACATATTTTGAAATAGATTAATGCACCAATTTTAAGATTTCTCAAACACCATGAATATATCTCTTACAATAAATAAAAAAAAACAAACAATAAGGAAACTGCCATTTAATGTGAATATTAATCAAGAATATTGTTTATTGGTACAATTTAAACAATAAGGCCGGTATAAAAATATTTTTTCAATACGTATCTTTTGTTTAGTTTGATGTATTTCTTAAATTTAGACTCATTTCTTATTTATTAAATTCTATTTATTTTTCTTCTTTTTGTAAATATCTAACCCGAGAACGAGTACTAACCCGGGTAAAACTGTATTCGAAAAAATAAAGAAATCTCACTTTATGTTAGCTATATTAAAATTTGAGATTGTTTCATTATTTAACAAATATTCGTTCCAGTAATATGAAGAATAAATAGCTGAATAAAATATTTTATTGGAGATTATAAAAACAATGGCTATATTTTCAATTTTAGAGCTTTTAAAGAGTAATTTAAAAATATTTCCAATTATAATATCGTTGATAATTAGAACCAGTTGCTTAACATGAGTTCATAATTGTGGTTAATATAAAATTAATTGATACATTTAAGAAGTAGGCACTGATTTCTCCACATTGATATTAATTCACTACATATTAAAAACAAGAATTCATTGAAAATTGCCGAAGGACTCGCCACAATGTTTCTATTAATAGAAGTATATTAATGCCTAGGAACATGATGCAAAGCCTGTCAAAATGTTTTTATAATAAATACATTTTAACAAAATTGTTCAGAAAAAAAATGTCATTTTTTCTCTTTGTAAGCCACTAACCACTTACACTAACACTCCCTCCCGCACCATTCGCATCCTAAGCCACTCGGGAGGAATTTGCGCACTCGCGATCTCGATTAGCTCTAGGATACGACCTAATATAAATGCACAAGGAAATGCAACGCAGTGGTTTCTCAAACTACACATGTTTTTTTCAACACTACACACCACACACTTCACCATATAATGGAATCACTCACATATACAGTGGGAATGACCCTCATCTTGCAGACCTAGTAGCGTTCTTTCACTTTTATTGCGAGCCAAGCTACACTTCCTTACCACCGTTTGCCTTTCGAGTAGGGTATTCGGTCACCCATTGCACCAGCGCTGTGTTCCTGGATGTGTCTTGAGCGTTCGACAGAGCTCGGCATCCTGGAAATTTCTTCAAACTATTGTCAAGCACATGTCCTTCGTAATCAGAGTAGGCTCAGCGCTATCTGCAGTCTACGGGCAGCCCTCACCGGAGTGCCTCAGGGTTCAACATTGGCACCGCTTCTTCATAAACTTTATACTCTCCATGTGCCAACAGATCCTCGCACACTTGCAGCATTATTTGCCGTCAACATCACTCGCATCTCACATTCAATCATCACTTATTCAAGAAGAACATCTGCACAAATTATGGGAAAGAAATGCCCCCAGAAAAATACAGCTCTACCACACATACCTTTAGATTGATGAGAAAAAGAAAGACAGGCTGGAAATGATAATTCTGGTATATATGAAACGAAGAAAGTATGGTAATTTTGGCTAAGGAAATGTAAATATAAATATTAATATTAAATTTTTGTATAAAAACTAGAGCGGTTTTTTTTTGTGTGTGTGTGTGTGAAGTAAACTCCATATAAGTGGAGATAGATGCTTTAATGTAAAGTCAATCTTGAAATTTGATACTCAATTTTATTTCTTTGTCTGTAATTAGAAATAGAACAATTTTGTTACATTACTCAAAGAAGAATATGTATTTATATAAAGAATATTTTATTGACCAATACTTCTTCCGGATTCTTGTCTTGGAATTTTTAGGTGCCAAGCTTTCGCACATCGTGTAATGGGTTCTTCAGGGCTGAATGGAGGATAAGAATATTTTGTTTCCTAACTCTTTTAAACGACCTCTCAACTTCATTATTTATCATTGAACTATAAATATAAATCATTACTCACTTAAACAATTTAATACATGGAGTTTGATATGTCAAAGACCATCTTGTGTTTTACTTATAAATAAATTTTAAAAATGTTTAAAGTCTTTAATTATTATTGGCATTTCATCAAATTTAAGAACTAGCTTTGAACGCTCAATGTATTTCTGTGGAGGAATGGGAATACTGCTGCCATACTGGAACAGCTACTACAGAGCCTAGAACAGCTACTGAGGACATGAAGCATGACACTGGAGGGATTCCAGAGAGGAAGATGAGAGGAGGGAGAACATAATAAAGAAGGGTGGATAAGCGATAAGAGAAGCATTTGTCTTAATTTGTCCCCAACAAATCCAGGCCTCACTCCAGCCCCTCCACAATACTAATGCAGATTTCTTTCTCGCTGCTCTGGAGTCTGGAGAAATTATGAGATCCGCGTGACAAAAATAAAACATACAACCCCTGTATATAATGTAGACCTTCCCCCTCCCAGAGAGCGCCCCTTTCTCTTCTATCTGTACTCTTTGCCGTTTTATGTCTGTACTCTATTTCATTTCTTTTTATTTTACATCATTAACTTGCCAAAACGCTGAAGGAACATGTCATTTAATTATGTAAGCTTTGGGTATTGAGTTTGCACTTGCACGAGAAACGAAATGTTAAAATTATAGAGAGAAATATATTAAGATAAATATAAATATATAATAAACAATTAATGCGAGGGAATGGTATAAGAAAATCTATCTGTCCCAGCCAGGACATCTGGATGGATCTTCTGCTATCCGGGCAGGCGTGCTAAGCCATTACACCATCGGGAATGGAGATCCAGGTGCGAGTCCTGGCTGGGAAAGATAGATTTTTTATTCTATCCCCTCGCATTAATTGTTTCAAATTTACGTGGGATAATTAACCACAACTAAATTAATGCTTATAAATATAAATAAATAATATACTTGAATGTATATTCATATACACTATACTCTATTTATCTTGTATTCCGAACACCAATGGTTAACTTCAGCCATGGTGTAATTGCTCCAAGTAAAAGTTATGTTTTTATGGGCTACAGGAGATCTGCTCGCTGTTTTCATGGAGGATTACTAATACAAAACAGGGCGCATATAAAGTCTGAGAGAAAATTTGATTTATTGGCCAATAGAGAGATTGCTTCATTTCATTCCAATAATCAAATGACATAGATCCAGGACTTTCTTTGTAAAGAACCCCTTTTCAAACCGGAGAACATACAAGAAGGACAATTCTAGTTATTTGATCGTATTGACCAACAAGTTCTGCCATGAGTCTGAAGGAACAACCTCCTGAAATGTCTGAGCTTTCCTGGAGGAAGGATGTTTCTTGTACGAATTAATTGTTTGTAATTAGATTTTAACGTACTTTACCAGCATCTGGAGGTATCAGTATTGGTATTTAGGAAGTTACCTATTACAAGAGTTTCATCAAATCATGGAACTATGACACCTTCCTACTCTAAATTATGTGTAGAAGTAGGTTATCAACAGACATCACAAGAGATATGTGGAGGAAGACCACGGATTCGACTCGAGATGTTCACTTAACAGAGCATAAATACCATGCTTCGAAGTAAAGTTTTCTGACATTTCCCTGTCTGAGGGTTTTATTCCCGTCTCTTTCTGACATAAGTCTATATATGATTGGTTGTATCTATATTCATTATTAAATTTTTATATTCAACATAAATACAGGCGATATGTAATTTGCAGCAAGAGACTAGTCATATAGCACTATCAAGCAAGAGTGCGTCTCTCTGAACTGAACGTCTCTGTTTTATCGACAAATGAAATGCCAACCCATATAAGTATTTATACACATCACGGAGCCTTCCCCCCTCCCCCCCCAGAGATGAATTTCTCCAGTGACAGAGGTTGGAGTTCACTTCTCATCATGTGAAATTCGGACTCTAGATCGTCAATCTGGTGGGCACAAAGTCTCGTCTCTAGTCCTCCACATGCCAATACTCGCCGTTATAACGTTAGTTAGAGCACCCTACTCGTCTCCATGTTGCCTACTCTACTCACTGTCCTGGGCTGTCGAACATGTGCCGAAGAATAATGATCTCGGAGGCACTTCTGAAGCAGAAGCCGACCATTTCCGGAAACAAACGACTCGACACAAATGCCACTCTCTCTGTCGCCAGGACTCTCTCTACTAACGGATAGACCGTCATTACTCTGCTGACTGTAGTTTCTAGAAACATTCTTCATTCGAACACTATAGTAGTTTTCAACTAATCTACTGCTCTTACAATTTCTTCAATTGCGTATTGCGTTTTTTTTATTATAACGGAATATTTCGTAGTAGGAAGCACCAAATCAGGCAAAAATAACGAAACGGTACCAGCTTAATTATTCGAATTACAAAAAAAAAAAAAAAATGAAAATTGAGTTATCCATTTATTGTGAATAAAGAGAAAAACTTGTATATGCGAGATTAAAAGGTCCTTTACTATTATAAACATGGAAAAAATATAATCGAAATATTGCAGGGCAAAGTTCTATTGTTATATTACAATAGAAAATCTGTGTTTATCCTAATTTTTGTAACTCTATATATGTTCCAAATTTTATATACAAAATTTAATTATATCAAGAATAAAACTCGTATTTAGGTTTAATCTTGAATTTGCAAAGGGAAATAGTTTTTGGTAGCATGATTTATAAAGATTTTGTAAGATGACAAAGATATGGATTGCAAGAGACCACAGCTACCCTACACTTCAAAGCGTAAAATGAAGGAGTCCTCCACACAATAGAGTGGGGAGTATGTGAATATGACACTCTGATGTAAAATAATTGAAAAATAATAATAATTTAATAATANTAGAGGAAACATATATGAGAGGGAATGGTATCGGAGTCCAAAATATAGTCAAGGTATTGCTGCTGTTGACTCCTACAAGAGTGTATGAGATTACGTCAGAGTTCGTTCTTATTAGCAACAGCAAAGGAAGTGAGAACGAGTAGCAGTGTCTTGTTGCTGGTCTGTTCTAGAGGAAACATATATGAGAGGGAATGGTATCGGAGTCCAAAATATAGTCAAGGTATTGCTGCTGTTGACTCCTACAAGAGTGTATGAGATTACGTCAGAGTTCGTTCTTATTAGCAACAGCAAAGGAAGTGAGAACGAGTAGCAGTGTCTTGTTGCTGGTCTGTTCTAGAGGAAACATATATGAGAGGGAATGGTATCGGAGTCCAAAATATAGTCAAGGTATTGCTGCTGTTGACTCCTACAAGAGTGTATGAGATTACGTCAGAGTTCGTTCTTATTAGCAACAGCAAAGGAAGTGAGAACGAGTAGCAGTGTCTTGTTGCTGGTCTGTTCTAGAGGAAACATATATGAGAGGGAATGGTATCGGAGTCCAAAATATAGTCAAGGTATTGCTGCTGTTGACTCCTACAAGAGTGTATGCGATTACGTCAGAGTTCGTTCTTATTAGCAACAGCAAAGGAAGTGAGAACGAGTAGCAGTGTCTTGTTGCTGGTCTGTTCTAGAGGAAACATATATGAGAGGGAATGGTATCGGAGTCCAAAATATAGTCAAGGTATTGCTGCTGTTGACTCCTACAAGAGTGTATGAGATTACGTCAGAGTTCGTTCTTATTAGCAACAGCAAAGGAAGTGAGAACGAGTAGCAGTGTCTTGTTGCTGGTCTGTTCTAGAGGAAACATATATGAGAGGGAATGGTATCGGAGTCCAAAATATAGTCAAGGTATTGCTGCTGTTGACTCCTACAAGAGTGTATGAGATTACGTCAGAGTTCGTTCTTATTAGCAACAGCAAAGGAAGTGAGAACGAGTAGCAGTGTCTTGTTGCTGGTCTGTTCTAGAGGAAACATATATGAGAGGGAATGGTATCGGAGTCCAAAATATAGTCAAGGTATTGCTGCTGTTGACTCCTACAAGAGTGTATGCGATTACGTTAGAGTTCGTTCTTATTAGCAACAGCAAAGGAAGTGAGAACGAGTAGCAGTGTCCTGTTGCTGGTCTGTTCTAGAGGAAACATATACGAGGGGGAATGGTATCGGAGTCCAAAATACATTTTCAGCTGTTGACGGGATCACATTTAAATTTCCACATGAGTCCGGCAAAACAAATCTCACTCAAAGGTATGTCTGTATGTTTCCCCCTCAAAGAATACAAGTTACACATTATGTGTTACTTATATAATATATAAATAACTAAATGTATTCCTAATCATGTTTAATATACATTGATGTCTTATTTACAGAATCATGAGTTGTGTTCTAACAGACTTCTGTAAGGAGGTTGAGCTATCTTCCGATGCCAGATCCTCTTTTAGACCAGTTGTTGTTTGCTGTTCTTCTGTTTCCTTAATCAGCTGACTCGTCCCTCCACCACCACTTAGAAGAATGACCACATTGTACTAAATAGCCGTTCGTTAAGAGAAGGTATGAGGCCGTCTAAGGAATTCCAAATTTCCCACTGTTGACACCTCTCCATTCAAATTGATGTGCTCAGTTCTACTTACTAAGTTTGCAAGAATACTGTATAACATAGAAATCGTATAGAATAATGACAATTTTTGTTTGATAAGTAGATTTTGATTACAATTTGTAATTTCAAGTATCAAGTAGATCTGATGTCAAGTAGAGACTGATACATTTTAGCCTCTCTTTACTTCTCAACTTGTACAGTGGATATATTGTACGCAGTAAGGAAAACCAAATACATTATTCTCAATAACAAAAGATAATTTTATAAATACTTCCTCGTAATGTTATCGAAAGTCTCTTAAATGGTATAGCACGCAATTGACTAGTTAAGAGTGGAAAATGGCTGGAAGGACATTACTGCAGGACTCCGTGAGCTGGGGGCTTTAAACAGATTATAAAGTCGATAATTCCTGCCCACTAATGCACTTACTGCAGTTGGTCGGAAGCGCTAGTTGTTAGCTTCACTACGGCTTATCGGTTTGTACCTTTAATAATGGTTCTTCTGAAGAAATATATGTAGCCAATTAGCCCAAAGAAACTTGGAGAATGTATAAAAGTTATGCACTTTGATAGATTCGGAATGATTGCAGAGATGTAGGTAGTTTATTCTGTAAAAAGAAATATATGGTATAGTATCTTTCTATATTTCATTGATTTTTCTCGCGAACGTCATTCCTAATTTTCGTCTGCTCACAAACTTCCACAAACACAGAGAAGGAAGTTTAGTCATTCTTTCGAAGGCACTGGAGAACATAACTCCACATGCCTGTACATAGATGGGAATAAGCTCTTAAAGTAATTTAAATGCCTTAGGGTAGAATTTGATTTTAGACATATTTTCAATTCGCACATGAAATATCTATATTGCAAAAGTTTGTGCTTTCTAGAGCCACTAGCTCGCTCTGCTGAAAATCGTTTGGAATTAACAGTGAATCTGGCTCTGATATACTCAGTGTTTATCAAGCCAATTCTAACTTACGCTGTTGCAATTTGACGCGAGTCGACAATAAAGAAGACTTATCGAACTGAACTTAAGAGTGCCAAGAGACCGATCGCCTTCAGTATGACAGAGGATTTAGCTCTACCTCACATTTGGCAGTTTTTGCAGACATTCATCCAATTCCTCTAAAGCTTGAGAGTACATACAAATTCCTTGGTGCCGAGGAGTCTAGAAGATATATGCATGTACATGGGTGTGACAACCCTTGTGGCACGGGTGCTGACGACACTCTGCAATGTTACAGATGCAAGACAGATGCATGCGAACCTTCAAGCGGCGAAGAAAAAGATAAACAAAAGAGCGCCCAGGGGATGTACCATTTGAGTGAAAATTTCCATAATAAAGCAGTATTTGATAAAGTTTTATTTATTGAAGAAAGTTTTCATTTACTTTATAGACAAATTGAACTATTGTTAAACCGAATGGCTTAATATTGAAATAAAATTACTTTTATTTAATAATTAGCGAAAATTAATTAATGAAATTAAATTGTAATATGAAAGAATTATGTTAATAATGATGTATTTGGAACTGATAAGATTACGATAAAAAAAACAACCTGAAGTTTAATTAAAATTAATTCTTGCTATATAGTATCAGAAATTTCTGAACTATTGAAATAGAACACGGCTTAGCAATTGATTAAAACATTTTCGATGTTTTATTCGTTCTTATTAGCAACAGCAAAGGAAGTGAGAACGAGTAGCAGTGTCTTGTTGCTGGTCTGTTCTANTATATATATTTTTTTTTATGAACTGAGTAGGGTAACCTAAAACCCAAAATTTATTTAGGTCGTCATATTGCATGTAATTTATTTTTAAAAAAATGATCATTGAAAAAATTATTAAAAAATTTATACTGGTATACATTTTATTTGACTTATCAAAACCTAGTATCTTGAATAAAGTTGTTAAGCTTTAGTAAATCATAATTTTAATGTAATAATAATCTTTAGTCGCCACGTAGTTTAAAAGTGATATTCAAATGAATTATATATAATCCGACAATATTTATTAACTAGGCATTTGATAACATTCGAAAAGCAATATTTAATCTTCGATAACTAATTATTACACTTAAAATTGTATGCTAATTGTACAGGTATTGTTCACTTTCATTTATGCAGAGATTTCCCCTCGGGGGGTGACAAAATATGTAGTTTTAGACAGCATTCTCACCCCTAAATCACTCACATCTTCCATCACTCGCGTGGAGAGGACGAGCTTATAACTCCCGCCCCAGGGCTCCCTCTAATCTCTTTTGTTTAATTTTTCTCCTGCGATAAAACAGCAGATGAACGCGCTTGATTAAGTCTTGAAAAAGTGCGGGGCGCCCGGAATTTCATCTCGAATCCGAGAATAAATATTTGTCAAGCCCTGAAAAGCTGGCGCCGAGGGAAAACTGAGACTTTTCCTTTTACAAAAAGTTGTTGAACCCAGAGGAATAATTTCAAAATCAGAGCAAGAAACATTGATTACAATTTTATTTTTGGATATTCCACATTTCCACTTTAAGTATATTGGAAGTTTGATAATACTAAAATGGGAAGATAGTAAGAATGTATTCCCTTGGCGAAGGAGCTGCGCATTTTGTTGTCACCGGGCACGAATGAAAGGATATGTCACATACGGTCAAGGGAGCGTAAGCGGATAGATCACTATAGCTGAAACTTATTGTATTAGTAATCATTTTTTTTTTGTTTGTAAAAATGTCAATGAATACCAATTTTAAGAATTACATTTTGCACCTATTATGTTCTAAAGAGTTTTCATAAAAAAATGCATGAATTTTACAAGTTTTGTTCAAATGGAGAGGTTTTTTGACCGTAGATATTATTATTAGATGCTTTCTTTCTTGGGGTTCGGTCAAGGTAGATCCAAGAAAATACAGTTTAAAATTAATGTATTTTTTAAATTTATCTTCCGACGTTTCGGCTTATATTGTAAGCCATCTTCAGGGCTATCATGAAGACGGACGTCCTGTCCCTATTCTCACACATTCATTCATTCGTATATATACATACACACACACACACACACACACATATATATATATATATATATTATTATTTTGAACACCCTTTTTTTAGCTTCTAAAATCTATGATGGGTTGAAAATTTTCAAAAATCGCATTGGTATTAATACGAATGAAAACTGCTAATATTAGATGCCATTCTAATTAATGTACAATTACAATAAGTAATTATTTATTTATCTATGATTGTCATACGATTACATGATACAATTGCTGATATACAATACTCTATAATCAAATGTAGAATCAAAGAAGTGACTGAACACCTGTTTTTAAATAGTTGACGAGAGTTCAGGATTAAATTAAATATTTCTTCTGTTATTAATTTTTTCTGGAGGACATAGGACAGTTATCCTTGATTTTATACAATCTTATAAAGCCATTTCCTTCTCAAGAAGTAATAAAATGTTAGAAAATTCATGGAAGTGCAAGATATTTCATGATTTATCATAATTACTCCTCGAGACGCTATCTGCCCATTACGTATTCCTTCCCAAAAACATTAAAAATTTCCAATTTTCTAGTTAGTTAAAGTCTTGTTTTCTGTTGAATGCTACATTAAATCTAGTGTCTATAATTAGTGCAAATAATTCACAGTTCTAAAACAAACTAATATTTCACTTTAGGATTATAATTTTAATATGTATAAATAGAAAAAAATTCTACCTCTCATAAAACCTAATATATAAATATTGACACTGCATATTGTAACATATTGATCTCGTATTTTGAAAATTATAAACATTAGAAAGGCAGCATTGTAATTAGTGTTAATGTTAATATCATCAGAAGGAATGTGATTTTATAATGAACATACAACTTTTACAATTTTTATTGACAGCATTTCTTTCAAGAATATTTCAAAAAATGTTGAAAATTTACATATTGCTGTTACGGCTTGATCTATATTTTTGTTTTTCTATTTGAAAGGGAATTAGTGACGCTTGCAGGGCTTGGTTGTGAGCCCGTTTGTTAGTTATTAGTTTCTTGCTTCAGAATAATTTTATTTGTTTTCGTACCTGATATATACAGCCTCCTTATAAGTGATCCTGTCGGTGCAGCGAAGAACTAATTTTTAGTTCCCTTGCACGAAAAATTAGTAAAATTTACGTGGAATTAAATAACACAAAAAAANTCTTAATGTAATATTAAGCGTTAAATAAATTGCTTTTTTTTGTTCACGTAGGCTTCGACGGTCGTCAGAAGTATTTACCGTTTCTTCTTCCGGGTTG
Source organism: Oncopeltus fasciatus (assembly GCA_000696205.2). Taxonomy (NCBI): domain Eukaryota; kingdom Metazoa; phylum Arthropoda; class Insecta; order Hemiptera; family Lygaeidae; genus Oncopeltus; species Oncopeltus fasciatus. The sequence goes on along the minus strand of KZ808446.1, from coordinate 145,618 downwards.
GACCGTGTCACATTGTTGTTATTTGCCGAGCTTTCGCACATCATGTGATGGCTTCTTCAGGGCTGAAAAGAGAATAAGAGTTGTCTCTGAACGACATCCTCCCCGTACAGGTTGGTTAGATATTCACGTAGGCTTCGACGGTCGTCAGAAGTATTTACTGTTTCTTCTTCCGGGTTGGACCGTGTCAAAATGGTGTTATTTGCCGAGCTTTCGCACATCATGTGATGGCTTCTTCAGGGCTGAAAAGAGAATGAGTGAAAACAGCTCTCATTCTCTTTGCATGATGTGCGAAAGCTCGGCAAATAACACCAATTTGACACGGTCCAACCCGGAAGAAGAAACGGTAAATAGAAGAGATTTCTATACAAAATACATTAACAAAAAACTGATAACGTCTATCAAATTATGCCATAATGTTCACAAAATTATTCTCAATGTAATCAAATTTAACACTCATTGTTTTATTTCTATTTTTATGAAAACACCTTCTCAGAATTTATTTGCACACTCTCAATAGGAAATAAACTAACATGTACATAATTATAAGAAAATGTATTCTTCTTACTTTAACATGTATTCTATTATAAAATTTTCACAGAAAAGAACATATTTGAGAACTAACTGTAAGTGTTCCCCCACAAACAATAAATTTTCTAATTGTTAGTTATCTATCATAAAAACATATATTTATTCTCATAATAATATATATCTCGCCAGAAGATCCCCGAAAAGTTTACTATTTGTGAGTTTTTCTTTTTGTGTGCTCACTGCACTCTCTATCCCACATGTTCTTGATTACTATACATCGCAGCCGCGAGCGTTTCATTTTCTAGATTTACTTTCTCCCTCTCTCTCTCCCTCCCTCACTCTCTCTCTCTCTCTTTATATATATATTTGTAAAGATTGATTGTATTTTTGATTGATGTTGCGGTTCCGGACACGAACAACTTTTCTATTGCGTATTCGGAAAAAAAAAAATTAAGAGGAAATACCGCGACTTTTCACCTGAAATTTTAACGCAATGGAGGGAAGTCGAAAGTGTCAAAATGGTCCCCATAACAATTTCGGCACTTGTTGTGGTGCCTCCTACATTACCTGGCAGTCTTGAAGAAATAGGAGGTGCAAGGATTAATATGTCAGATACAAAAGGCAGTATTGTTACATACGTGTCGCATTGGAAGGGCAGTTTAGGAGGAAAATTGAAAATAAAGAAATGTTTTTTTAATAACAAGAATCACTTGGACTCCTTGTCTGTAAAATTATTCATTAATAAATATAACACGTTCTCATTTGTTGTGAATAGAGGAGTTTATAATGTTAAAGTGAGATAAGTATTTTAAATAATGAATGAGCCAGTAATTATGATTGTGACCAATATGTATGCAATTTTACTGAAATACAATGCAACTTATTAACCTTTAAACATTTATTATGTTCCTTGGAGTGAAAAATATCTGAAATAGATATACGGGAAGGGAAAAAGAAGAGGAAGTAGATGGTTGAGGCTTTCGGAAGAAGGAGACGAAAGGATATGTATGATATATGAATGAAGATGATGGATTCAGACTGGTGGGAGGGGGAGGGTAGGGGGCTGTCGATAAAGATAAATAAGTGAGTTTTTGTCCGAGTGGTTAGGGGTGGGGATGGGGGGTCCTGTCTGAAATGGAGGTCGTCGGTCATGTTAATGCGAGATCACCTGCAGACCTTCCCCCACTCATCTCTCACAGAAATCTATCAGTCGTCTTCTCCCCCCAGCCACCCCTTTGGTTTACAACTAATTCCCACTTGGATTTTTCCGATTTTGCTCAATGAAAATAGAACCGTTTTATTTATCACTTAAAACCAATAAACTATTAAAAAAAAGTAAATAACGAGAGTCATTTAAAGAGCTTGAAAATGTCAGCTCCTCCGAGCATAAGACGATATATTCATCGGTCTCGGAGGTTAGACTCTCCTAATAAAAAAAGTAGTAAATGTTTGAGGGAAATTACTTCCACGATAAAAAAAAAACAACAAAAAAGCAATTGTTTCAGGTTAAAAGATGTTTATTTCTGTTAAAATTATATAAAAACTTCACACTCAAGACCAAAATTGTTATATCAACGAAATTTATTAAATTCTTATGGACGGCTTGGTTTGTGATTCATTTATTACTAGTATAACTTCGCATCTATTTAGGCAAAGAGATCAAACCAAGTGGCTCTGTCGACCCTTCGCAAGTACCAATTTTTACTTATACATTTTACGTAGACTAAACAGAATTATGTCTCGTCTTTTAGTGAACTCATTGAACGGATGTCAATTTCAGTTTTTTTTTAATTTTAGTATTTTGAGATAACTTTTCCAAAAACACTGAATATTATATTGTCATAATTTATAAAATTATTAAATGTTTATATTCTAGTAATCCTCACCAGCAGAGCCTGCATAAACTAAGTGCATCGTTAAACAAATCAGTGTTAAGGACTATTGCCATAAACTGCATATTACTCCCACTAAAGAAAAAATACTTTCTGTATTTGCACTTGAAATTTCAGAAATTCCTATACCAAATCGTCAGATTTCTCAATGACATACTCAGTTTTTAGTTTCATATTTGAAAGTGACAAACGTTCAAAAAAAAAAAAAAAAAAAAAAAAAAGCTTGCTTGTGGGTGAGAAAAACAAAATTTACGATGCTAGTAAACCTCAATTTCAATTAATCAATTTCCCTGGAAACAACTTTAAGTTTTTTTTATGATCAAAATATTTTTCATGTTTCGTTACTTTACACTAAACATTACGCCGGCTAAGTCAAAACAGCTTTTTGTAGTAAAACACAGCATTTCGGGTATTCCCCAAAAAATTTTCGTCTAATATCACAACAAACTTATTCTATTAAACTACATTTGAGAACTATTTGGCTAATTTGATCACAGAAAACGGATAAATGCCTCTTTTAAAGAGCGTAAAGTTAATTCTAACTAAAATCCGTTTTCAGGACTCATGATCCCATGATCTGAGCTAATCGCCCCAAGAGAACCTTGAAGTATGGTCGTTCGCTCTAAATGGTAAGCCGACTATCTTCGCGTTAGACAAATCATGCTCAGTGCCCATAGCTCTGACAATGGAACCATGTTTCCTCGTAGCGATAGAGTAGTATCTTGAGCGGAAAAATGAATTTTGTTTTAGTACTTGTCAATAGAAATTAGCCAGAACAACATAATTTTAGTGTACTCACTGTAAGCTACGTAAAGATTGACAGCTAATATAGATAATTTTCATAAATATTTTAGAAACATTTATGAAAATTAAATGAACTCCTGTAAGTTAACAGAAAGACACAGTTTATTCAAATTAAAATTGTATAAAATTCTTGACTTACCATGCCCAGTGTAACAAAAAATGCATAGAAATCATAATATATAAAATACTTACAGGAGGATGTATGATCATAGGAGGCGATTGTGGCTAATATCTACATCCTATTTAAATAGGATTCCCGAAGAAGGTAGAGTCGATTGTGGCAGAGAGTCTAAGCTCGCAGTCCAAATCCGCAACAATATATATGAAAACAGATAGTTTTTGTGAGGAATATTCCAAACTGTGTGAGAGTGAATAGAGTCCAAGTTAGTGCTAATCCCGTCCAATAGATGGCAGTGATTGGGGGACCGGGGTCCTCACCCAGCAAGCACATGTTTTATTCATGTACTAGTCTCTCATCGATCGAACACGAAGTCCAAGTCTGTCGTCGCTACCCGTATCAAGCCGGCTTCATCTGCACGTATGCCAGGGTATGCGAGCTTGCCAACATCTTCCTACAGAAGGCGGCACCTAACACACGAAGCACAGCTTTTTTTGGTTTGTGCGCAGCGAACCTTGGTCTATGGAATCAATAACTAAAGGCTCAATAACTGGTATAAACAAATAATGAGAGGGAATAGAATAAAGAAATCTATCTGTCCCAACCAGGACTCGAACCTGGATCTTCTGCTTTCCGGGCCGGTATGTTTCATAATACATAATACATCGTCTTATGCTCAAAGGAGCTGACATTGTCCAGCTATTTCGACTCTCATTATTTACTTCTTAATTTTATTTATAATTATTAATTTAGTTGTGATTTATTATCCCACGTAAATTGTTAATTGTTTAAAATTTACGTGGGATAAAAAACCACGACTAAATTAATATTTATAGATAACTGAGATATACTTTATTTTCTCGAGATAGTATTTACTTTCTAGCTTCAGTTTTGACCAAAATAAAAATAATATTAATGATAATAATAAAGAGTGAGAAAAGTCTTGGCACAATACTACCAATTACAGCTGATATTTGCAAATACTCATCATGCCAGCTTCATGTGATTTTTATTTATTTTGTAAATTGATTGTTTACAAACTTGAGCCTGCAAGGAAATTGAACAATTGATTGACTTTTTCTGGAAAGTAGATTTGAAAGTAGTTTTGTTTACACTTCTTTCCACTGACTTTTCCACAGAAGACTCCTCATTTCTTATTCTGTATTTAAAAACGTTTAAAAATAACAAACAAAAAACTGAGGACATTGTTTCTCTACAGTCATGTCAAACTACCTAATTGTATGTCCACCAATCTGCATTACAATCAACAGATTTCACAAGTGACTACAGTGCGATACCTGGGTTTGATTCTTGACCGGCGGCTTACGTGGGGCTACACCCAAGACTAAGCAGATCTCAAAACACTGCACTCACTCTCAGACCGAAAAACAAACTCAACATTAAGCAAAAACTGAACTTATACTTTTATCTTATTAAACCTCTTTGGTCATATGGAATTCAAATCTATATTTTTCAGCTAAAATGTTTAGTATAAATGACATTCAGGTACAACAGGATACAATTCTCCTTCTAGTTGGTAACGCGCACTACACAGCACAAAAAATACATATACATTTATAACGGAGATCACGGCCACCCGAACACAACATGTCGACACAACACTGCCTTCTGGCTAAGAAGGAACTGGCCAAGGGACCGAGTCGGCGCTATGCCAGGGGACCACCATTGGTTGTACCTTCCCTAACATGATAACTTCCTTCTAACCCTCTTGACAATTTTTAATACATATTAAACACCAATTGGCGAACCAGTAAGTGGTATGATAAGAGGTGACCTCACGTTATTAAATAACCTCAAATGCTTATTTTCTTCAATTCTTTCTTCAAATTTACATCGTCTACTGCTGTTATCACATTGTAACGGTGTCAATTTATTTTATAATACAAAATAAATAAATATTTTCGTCATGTTAAAATTTACACCTAAAAATTGATGTGTAATGATTGTTGTTTTATGAAAACATCTTCTATATGTTTTCATAACAAATGCCTAATTCACCAGCAAAATATAAACATATTCAGGGATGCTTAAAAGTAAAAGAAACTTCTGTTGCAAAACCCCTCCCCCCTTAATAGTAAAATATTCAAATTTTAATTTATTAATTGATGGGCAGTTTTAGAATCAGTCATCGAATTCTTAAGTTATTACATATCCTTATTGTAAACTTTAGATACATATGTCAATTTATTTATATTTTTTCTGCCATATTTTGAACTTTTTGTTAATGACTCTTATGAAATGTCAGCAGGTATCAGTACCAAGCTGCTGATAACAAACCACTATATGCGATATAGCGGCACGAGGTATAACACTTGAAGACTGTGTCGTTCCAGGGGTTGGTTGTAGGGGTGATTCTGGGGGGTGCATGAAGCAGACAATGATGGCAGCAGGGGATAATGTATGCATAGGCCTGCAGTGCGGGACCCTCCCTCTCGGCCTATCTCTTCCCTGCTATCTCATCGCCCTCTTCCCAAGCCACCCCTGACGGCAGAGGATGCGGAGACTCTGCCCGCGTTACCACTCTGCTATGTAGGACTGCATTCGCGCCCTGCACGAGTCTGTTTTCCTCTGCCGCCGATGCACGTGACCGGACTTAGGGACTGCTTAGGACTTCTGATTTTTAGGCCCTTATTGATTTAAATTTCCATTAGGCCTTCCACACATGATCTCATCTATACCTCGTTCTTTATAATTAATAATTTTATTTTCAATTAAATTTACTAAATTGAGCTGTTCCTCTTCTAGAAAAAAACATGATGACTGATTATAAGCTTAATAAATAAAATATATTTTAATGCTAACTATTGAGGTAAGTAGATATCAATAATTATTATTTTGAAATAGCTTCTAATAAAATTTAGGCTTCATGTAATCCCTCAATATTAGTCACAAATTTTAGGGGTTTTAAAATTTACATTTCCACAACCTTTTTAGGTCATAGATACACAGTTTTGTTAAAATTATATTAAAATTCGTTGTTCCAAAAAAGAGAATTTATTTACCTACCAAAAATTCATTTTTATATGTAATCTACATAAGTATGATTATTATACTATTTTTATATTAAAATTTTGTCTGAAAAATTATTCAATTTTTTGTAGAATTTATAAATATTAAAGAAAATTATTAGAATTTTGAGATTCATAAATCATAAATAGATAAAACAAAAAATATGCCAACTGTGCCAAGTTAATAGTTGTAGTCATCTTCAAGTTATATTTACTTTTAAGTATAATTCTCAATTTAAACTAAATTTAAGTTAAAGTGTTTTGTTCATGGTAATTTTTTATTTTATGCATAAAAAAAAAAAAAACGAAGAAGAAGCGCCACCGTATTTAAAGTTAATATAAATGAGTTCATTTAATGCAGGTTTATAATTTTCATAATTTGACTGCAATTTGTTGACTTTCAATCAAAAGAAAAAACATGGAAAGTTTAATTTTCTTTGACTCTCTCCCTTAAAACAAACACCACCTCTTCACCAAGATAACCACTAGAAAAACAATGAAATCAATGATAAACAGCCCAATGTGATTTTATTTCATATATATATATANAATGATAAACAGCCCAATGTGATTTTATTTCATATTTATATATATATATAATAAAATGTCACATACAAGTTCACTTTACATGTGGGTGAACTGTGCACTAATCAAGTGGGTTATTTGCAAAAAACATATTTAATTTTAATATGTCAGAAATACAAATTCGCACAACGCGGATACAATTAAACACGAAGAGTTGTACTCCAGAAATTATCTGAACACGACTGATAACTTCTTGACAGTTTTACTGCTCCGAATTGAGTTAACATGAATCACATGGAAGCAGGCATTTTGATCTGCCCTATTAATGAGCCTCCCTCGTTGGCGTTGCCGGAAGGTACAGCTTCGCCATTCCCCTCCGAACCAACCGCGCACAGCCAAAGTGATAATTATTATTTATGACGTCACAAATCAGCGCTACATAAAAGTGCCAAAGGCGTAATCGGAGCCGCTGTGGGATTTATCGGTCGGTCCCGACCCCACTCCTGTAGAACAATGTCCCTCCAATCACTTCCCTCCATGAGCGACGCCAATACATCACAACCTTTGTATTCTGATAACCTGAGCATACATACGTGTATTCCTCTCTCTCTCTTATCGTCCAAATTCCCCTCCGCCTTTTAGCTAATTCCATAGAAATGTAAATAATAAAGAAATTAACTTAAAGGATTGTTGTAAAGGTTTGATTGAGTATAGGTATTACGATCGGCTCCTCCGACGATTACCAAAACTGTGTCATTTTTTTTTACAAATTGCTGACATAAACATACGTATATATATATATATATACTCACTTACAAGTCTTTATTGATTTATGCGAGTTTTTTAAGTATGCGGTGAAATTGATTTCGAGGCCAACCTAATCCTTCGGGTCAAGGCNTTATTATCTTTTTTTTTTTTCTTTACAGGTCTTTTAAATTTCAGTTTCTTTCATGCTTAATCGGGAAAGATCTATTTTTTTTAATTGCTTCACTGCATGAACATCAATTAAATTACGTACGGAAATGTATGCCAAAAAATTTATTCTGACCTATGATTATTTTTATTTATAATATATTATGATTTAATATGTTCGTATTACGATTATTACGTTTTATTTTGGTAATTAATATAAAATTCATATATAACTGATAAAAGTAGATGTAACAGCAGTTCACTCAGCAAATGTATATTCAGAAATAATACTTCGTTTTCAGCGAAAAATGATTCTGCTACTTCCTCAAAAACTGGTTTAGAATAGTGATTTTGATTGTGCTCACTTTATTTGACTTAGAAAATATTGAATATCATATGCTGAAGACTGTATTTACTTCGTATAATTGATCACTAACTTTACTTAATCTAGTTAATAGTAATTATTTAAAAGTCTAGCATTAATTTGTGACTCCTTTTCGGTTCATTTAAATTTTGTTTTTATTTATTTATAATGAAAAAGGCTAGCTAGGAGACTTGAAATCTGAGAAAGCTGAGATAATACATCAGTAGGCAGTTTTTATTCTATCCTCTTTACAGACAAATCTATGAAGGTATCTATGTGAATATGTGTGTCCTTCTTCTTGTGTAATATTGTGAAGAACTATTGAACATCTTTGATACTTACTTTAAGGAATATGAACTCTCTTCATTCCTAGTGACTGAACTTCGCCTTGCGTAATGTCGATAAGCAAGGACTAGGTGGTGGGGGTTCGAAGGAAACTCAGCTTGAGAAGTAAGTAGTCATGGTGATACTGACGATAAGACCAAAATAAGTTAAGACCTCTTGCGGACCTAATAAGCTGGCTGGGAAACAAGGAGATCTGAAGCCTAATTAAGGTGCTCTGACGGTTTCCTCTTATTACCATCGAAGCTACTACACCGAAAACCCTCCCCTCACCGACCGCATAACCCCCAAATAATGCTAGGGATCCTCTTGCTGCAAGACGTCAAGGGTGGCTTTCCTCCCCTCCCTACTCCCCTCTATTCATTAAAAAGTACGCAACACAAGAGCTGCGTGAACTGAGGAAATTCATGAAAACCGTAGTAAATGAGAATTAGTATTTGAACTTTTCACCTAACACAATTTCCTACACTTTTAAAAAGAGTATTTTATCAATTAACAAATGTGGGTTTAATTACATTGTTGAAAAACAAATATTTCTTAATCCTCTTTTGGTTTACAACTAATTCCCACTTGGATTTTTCCGATTTTGCTCAATGAAAATAGAACCGTTTTATTTATCACTTAAAACCAATAAACTAATTGTCAGCAGCTTCAGGGCCGTAGAATTAAAATTTATGAACCGGGTAAACCCCCACTCCTACTAGTACAAATACGTTACGTAACTTCTAAAATACACAATATGTCAATAAACAAATCCGTGTAGAGTTTCATTATTCTAAACTAAATGTTACGCTCATTACATCGAAAAAATATTTCTTTCTCGCATTTTAAATTTCAACTTATTCCTCACTTTTATTCGTATTATTTCGTTCTAGTCTTTCAAGTTACATTTAAAAGCTATCAGCCAAATATAATTAGGAATCACAGCTGATTGTGGTTTGCAGGCCGTAGAGGCTGTTAGGCCCACACACTTATCCGTAAACTTCCACACACGATTTTGAAACTTCCACACACATGAAGGTGCTCGTTTATGTGTGTGTGTATATATATTTTAGTGATTATCTTTTTCTTACTTATTAATCGGCTAAAATACATGAAAACAATTTGAAACATCAGTCATGAGAACAGCCTTATTGTCTGCATTCCTTCCATATTTCCTGCATATTCAGAGTTTTTACTGGACTTTTGAAGCCAATAATACAGTCTCTTGTACACAATGAGTTTTCATATTGTAATAAAAATAATAATTATTATAATAGGAACAATAAGTAACCAAAGCTTAGTGTGTACACTTAGTTAAAGTGTAATAGTTCAACACACGTCCTGGAGTTAATGATATATTTATGATTATACCTAGTTTTAAGGATTCTAGTCCCATTAGTATAGTAATCATTCAAATAGCATTTATTAAAACTAACAGATTTCCAGAACATAACTTATGACATTTTTGCAGTTGTTATAAAAACCATGTAAATTCCTGTCATCTGGCGCTCTGTGAATCAATCTTATGACAGCCTATAAGGGACATCGAGAATTTTTGAATAATTATATTATATTATAAAATTCATAAAAATTGTAAAATTTAAGATATTTTTAAAGATGGTATTATATTTTTAATTTGTTGTTTACTGCTGTGTAGGTTTATATGGATAAATATTTAGTTCTAAGTAAGTATCACTGGTTTATCCTTTTCATTCATACATTGAACAAATAAAACCCTTTGAGATGCAATTAAAAATTACTTACGGCTCTTCTCTCTAGTGCAATTTGGCAAGTAAGGATTAAGAAATAATAAAAAAAATTATAAAAATAAATTTATTCCATTCATCTATCACACAGCATACATAAATGGAATGGATACTGTGGCATTACAGTTATCGATAAAGATCTCAGAAAAAATTAATAAATCCAAAAGAAAAAATTCAAAGTACGATATCTATAAAGAATTTGTTCGCTTGAAGCCAAAACTTATCCTCACATTATAAATTAATTTTGTACTTACGTAGAGGACATATATTTATCATTTATTATTAAATTTTAAAAACATATATAACATATGTTTTAGATAACATTTAATAAAAATATTCATCAACTATTATTCATGGTTATACTTCAAGGCTAGACTTTAGGACATAAGAAAAAAAGCAATACTGCTCTATGTGCAATAAACAGATGACAGAAAACATCCCTCACTTTCAGGAATTAGGGCCGACAGGGTAGGGGTTCGGGGAACGACAAGCCTACCAGGATGGGAAAGATTGGAAGAGGCAAGAAATGTTAGTTTTGCTTAGAAATAACTTCCATTGTTTGTACTAAAAATAGAAGAGATTTTGTTCATGTAGGCTTCGACGGTCGTCAGAAGTATTTACCGTTTCTTCTTCCGGGTTGGACCGTGTCACATTGTTGTTATTTGCCGAGCTTTCGCACATCATGTGATGGCTTCTTCAGGGCTGAAAAGAGAATAAGAGTTGTCTCTGAACGACATCCTCCCCGTACAGGTTGGTTAGATATTCACGTAGGCTTCGACGGTCGTCAGAAGTATTTACTGTTTCTTCTTCCGGGTTGGACCGTGTCAAAATGGTGTTATTTGCCGAGCTTTCGCACATCATGTGATGGCTTCTTCAGGGCTGAAAAGAGAATGAGTGAAAACAGCTCTCATTCTCTTTGCATGATGTGCGAAAGCTCGGCAAATAACACCAATTTGACACGGTCCAACCCGGAAGAAGAAACGGTAAATAGAAGAGATTTCTATACAAAATACATTAACAAAAAACTGATAACGTCTATCAAATTATGCCATAATGTTCACAAAATTATTCTCAATGTAATCAAATTTAACACTCATTGTTTTATTTCTATTTTTATGAAAACACCTTCTCAGAATTTATTTGCACACTCTCAATAGGAAATAAACTAACATGTACATAATTATAAGAAAATGTATTCTTCTTACTTTAACATGTATTCTATTATAAAATTTTCACAGAAAAGAACATATTTGAGAACTAACTGTAAGTGTTCCCCCACAAACAATAAATTTTCTAATTGTTAGTTATCTATCATAAAAACATATATTTATTCTCATAATAATATATATCTCGCCAGAAGATCCCCGAAAAGTTTACTATTTGTGAGTTTTTCTTTTTGTGTGCTCACTGCACTCTCTATCCCACATGTTCTTGATTACTATACATCGCAGCCGCGAGCGTTTCATTTTCTAGATTTACTTTCTCCCTCTCTCTCTCCCTCCCTCACTCTCTCTCTCTCTCTTTATATATATATTTGTAAAGATTGATTGTATTTTTGATTGATGTTGCGGTTCCGGACACGAACAACTTTTCTATTGCGTATTCGGAAAAAAAAAAATTAAGAGGAAATACCGCGACTTTTCACCTGAAATTTTAACGCAATGGAGGGAAGTCGAAAGTGTCAAAATGGTCCCCATAACAATTTCGGCACTTGTTGTGGTGCCTCCTACATTACCTGGCAGTCTTGAAGAAATAGGAGGTGCAAGGATTAATATGTCAGATACAAAAGGCAGTATTGTTACATACGTGTCGCATTGGAAGGGCAGTTTAGGAGGAAAATTGAAAATAAAGAAATGTTTTTTTAATAACAAGAATCACTTGGACTCCTTGTCTGTAAAATTATTCATTAATAAATATAACACGTTCTCATTTGTTGTGAATAGAGGAGTTTATAATGTTAAAGTGAGATAAGTATTTTAAATAATGAATGAGCCAGTAATTATGATTGTGACCAATATGTATGCAATTTTACTGAAATACAATGCAACTTATTAACCTTTAAACATTTATTATGTTCCTTGGAGTGAAAAATATCTGAAATAGATATACGGGAAGGGAAAAAGAAGAGGAAGTAGATGGTTGAGGCTTTCGGAAGAAGGAGACGAAAGGATATGTATGATATATGAATGAAGATGATGGATTCAGACTGGTGGGAGGGGGAGGGTAGGGGGCTGTCGATAAAGATAAATAAGTGAGTTTTTGTCCGAGTGGTTAGGGGTGGGGATGGGGGGTCCTGTCTGAAATGGAGGTCGTCGGTCATGTTAATGCGAGATCACCTGCAGACCTTCCCCCACTCATCTCTCACAGAAATCTATCAGTCGTCTTCTCCCCCCAGCCACCCCCTAGCCACCCCCTAGCCACCCCTAACCGTCCTGTCATTCCCACCGCCTCCTCCATCTTGCTGTAGGCATTGTTTTGCAGGCATTGGTTACTCTCAGAGGGATAACTAACTAACTAAACTTCATACATGAATCGATGCTTTCTTTTAGTCCCTCAGACTGTACCACAGTAAGCTAAAATGGACTTATTTGCTTCTACAAAGTCATGCTTTAAAGCTATAAACTCAGGAGATAAGGTTATGCAAAATTATTTCATTTTGAAAAGAAGATACTAGAAACTTTCTCCCTTCAGAGTCCCAAGAATGCTTTATATAACAAATCTTCAATATGGTGTCTAATGAGGAATAGGATTAGGTAATATATATTAACAGGAAGGACAAAGACAGCAGAATAGCAATTTACAAAGAAATTGCCATCAAATTGTGATTGGTGGGCAGAATGCAAGTAAAGCATTGCCGAGGCACACAGATGCTGGCTGAAAATCAATGCTGGCTCAGCTGATATATTGTGGTGCGATAAGACCAGAGCAGCCACCAAATCGTTGCGATCCTAGCCGACGATACGAATGTATGTACAACAGCCATTTGTTCTGTCGGCCATTGGAGGGAGGTGACGTATCTGACCAGATAGCGGGCCCCAGCCACTTCTCATATCGCTGCGAGCTGGCAAAGTACTCTGCTTTATCTCAGGTGTAAAATGCCTCAATTTAAGCTTAATTCAATGGAAAACATATATTTTGACAAGAGTTATATGCTTGGGCTGAAGTCAATTACGCACTCTATGAGAAAGAGGTTTTTCTCTATTTACAGGATTCTAGCCACTGTCAGCTTCTTGTAAGACATTATGTTCTCCCAGAAATGGATAGATAGCTCTACCCAATAACATTTCAAGTACATTTACAGCAGAGTGGGAAAAATGAACAAACATTATATTTGCTGAGCTGCGAGAACGGATATGTGAGATGTGGGCGTAATAATCCTTGAGTTGATCGCCCCTAAACCCGATCCTACCTACCTATTTGCTGAGCTGACCATAAAGAAAAATATCTATAAAAACATTTTTCTTTATAAAGGAACTTTTTATCGCGAGCTAATGGGTTGTTCGGATTTTCTAAAAAAAAAA
>KZ808446.1:115583-131732 GCA_000696205.2 Oncopeltus fasciatus | reverse complement strand
TGCCGAAAGAAAGAAGACATTTGAAGACCGCCTTTATGAAAAATGGCTATGACCGCAACACTATCAACAGGGTCCAGAGAAAGAGAAATCGGCAGCGCAACAGGGAAGAGCGGGAAGCAAAAGAAGAATTCCGAGGACAAGTGACCATCCCCTACGTCAAAGGGACAACGGAGAAGATCGCCCGTATACTCAAGAACCACCAGATAAGAACAACGTTCTGCACCGACAGAAAAATAACAGACATCCTTCCGAAACCTAAGGATAAGCTTGGACTTCGGACTCCAGGAATATACAAGATTCCCTGCTCCTGCGGAACTACTTACATCGGTGAGACTGGAAGGACGATCGGCACACGCCTAAAAGAACAGATTGCAGACATCATCATAATGTAGAACAAAAAAATTATCTTCTTATAATTACTTTTTTCTTCAGAATTGTATGAGAGTAAGAAAATATTTATAACTAAAAATCTCTGTTGGGACTTGATATTTAAAATATATAAAGACACATCTTATTTAGAATCATAGGTCAATCTTTTTTCTAAAATAAATAAGATTTTAAATGTTCTAAACTCATGGCTCGGATATGAAAAGTTCTTCAAAACTCATTGATCCAAATACAAAATTATTTTAAGTCATTGTATTTCATTTAACTTATCCATTTAAAGACAGATGGCATTTTTAAATAATTTTAAAATAGCAAAATCACAAATTCTAGAAATCACAAATAAATATAAATCTTTTTAACAAATATATATGACATATAAGTAGACAAAACAACATTTATTTTATACTTGATTTGATTTATATTTTTACGCAAATATTAAATATATGTAGTCAGTGCACTGAACCTGCAGAAACAATGGATTCTTCAACATGATAGTTATACTTTGATATGACGATTTATTTTTTATGAAATGCATTAAAATTATAAAGAAATAGCTAGATTAGTTGAGCTTATTTATTGCAAATATATAAATACTAATTGAAGTCATAGTTGATCTGTTAATATTAATGCCTTTACCAAATTTTTTTATGTTTGTCCAGGTAATTTCACTTTGATAAATCCATTTCCCTTTTATTTTACATGAATCGATTTATACATGTCTACACAAATAATAAATATTTTTGAGGAATATAAATAAAATATTCTATCGCGAAAGTAAATACTTTATAATTTATTTTAGACACTTTTATGACTCATTCGTATGTCGCCAAACTAAATGTCAGGAGTTATTACTTTTCAGTTCATGTAAAAATATCTTCCATAGAGATGCATTCCTTAATAATATTCAACCTAAAAATCCATTGTATTAGTGCCTGTATTAGTGCTTGTATTAGTGCCTGTAAGTTTTCCTTAATTTAATAAAGATCTCGACAACGCAGAGTATTCGTGAACTAATCTAATGTTAGAAGTGTTCAGTTTACCTGTTACATCTCTTTTATTGTTTATGAACGATATTTCTATTTAGTATTCAACTAATTCGTTAAATGTAAAAAACAAGAATTTTGACATATAATCCCATTTGTTTCAGGTTCATCAGGATTAAATGAGAAACTGCCTGTTGGATCAGCAACCTCGCACCAGGTAGATTTTGAAATATTTAAAATATGTTCACGTAGCTTCCACAGTCATCAGATGTATGTAAAGTTTTTTCCGGGTTGGACTGTGTAAATTTTTTGATGGTTGCCGAGCTTTCGCCCATCCTGTGATGGCTTCTTCAGGGCTGAATAGAGAATGAGAGCTGTCTTCAAATCCAGGGGTATTTATACCCGGCGCTGTCCGGTCCTTGGGCGAAGCCTATCTTCCCATTGGTTTATCCTGTTTTCCTGCTCGCTGATTTGCTGGATCCTCTTATCGATTTGTTGGACCCTCTTATCGATTGATTGGACCCTCTTATCGATTGGTTGGACACTCTTATCGGTTAGCGCTGGTTTCCAATTCTTGCTGAGCCTTTATCCATCCTCCCTGTTGATATTCCTCGGATTTCGATGGTTTCTCTGATGGTCCGTCGAAAGTAATTTTTTTCTCGGGCCAATATATAGGAAGAATTTAATCTGGCAAAGTTGAGTCTCCAATCGACCTACTTCCTCTACAACGGCGAGTACTACTCGCAACTTGAAGGAGCAGCCATGGGTTCGCCACTAAGTCCACTCGCAGCCAATCTGTACATGGAAGACTTCGAACAGAGGGCTCTCCGCTCTGCACCACAAGCGCCGGTCTGCTGGTATCGGTACGTCGACGACACGTTTGTCATCTGGAGACACGGCCGAGACTCGCTGGAAGGGTTCCTACAACACTTGAACAACGTGCACGAGAACATCCAATTCACCATGGAACTTGAAGAGGAAGGAAGACTACCGTTCTTGGACGTCCTCGTGGAAAAGAAGGATCACCTCCTGAGCCACTCAGTCTACAGGAAACCCACCCATACCGACAGATACCTGCATGCCACTTCACACCACCACCCGGCTCAGAAAGAAGGAGTCATCGGCGCTTTACTCCACAGAGCGGAGATACTTTCAGAACCTGCCCAACTGCCGAAAGAAAGAAGACATTTGAAGACCGCCTTTATGAAAAATGGCTATGACCGCAACACTATCAACAGGGTCCAGAGAAAGAGAAATCGGCAGCGCAACAGGGAAGAGCGGGAAGCAAAAGAAGAATTCCGAGGACAAGTGACCATCCCCTACGTCAAAGGGACAACGGAGAAGATCGCCCGTATACTCAAGAACCACCAGATAAGAACAACGTTCTGCACCGACAGAAAAATAACAGACATCCTTCCGAAACCTAAGGATAAGCTTGGACTTCGGACTCCAGGAATATACAAGATTCCCTGCTCCTGCGGAACTACTTACATCGGTGAGACTGGAAGGACGATCGGCACACGCCTAAAAGAACAGATTGCAGACATCAAACACGGACGTAATGAAAAGTCAGCTCTAGCAGAACATTTCGCCAACACCAGCCACCACATCAAATTCGAAGATGCTTCAATATTGGCCCGGGAAAACAGTTACTTTCGACGGACCATCAGAGAAGCCATCGAAATAGCGAAAAATCCGAGGAATATCAACAGGGAGGATGGATACAGGCTCAGCAAGAATTGGAAACCAGCGCTAACCGATAAGAGTGTCCAACCAATCGATAAAAGGGTCCAACGAATCGATAAGAGGGTCCAACAAATCGATAAGAGGATCCAGCTAATCAGCGAGCAGGAAAACAGGATCAACCAATGAAGACAGGCTTCGCCCAAGGACGGGACAACGTCGGGTATAAATACCCCTGGATTTGAAGACAGCTCTCATTCTCTATTCAGCCCTGAAGAAGCCATCACAGGATGGGCGAAAGCTCGGCAACCATCAAAAACTTTACACGGTCCTACCCGGAAAAAACTTCACATAGATTTAAAATATTTAGTAAAACTACTTTAGTACTCAATAAAGATTTCGAATTCGATCAGTTGTAATTTACTTCAAAAGGTTTTTGGTTATATTCTTGTTCCTTTTGCTACATATGTTGAATAAAACTAATTATTAGTGATTGCACAATCAGAAGAATTGAAAAAAAAATATATATATATTTTTTATACTCAATCTATTGTGGAGAAGATTAATATACATTTTCAACAACCGGCGTAATAATGTTAACAACTAAAAAATATTATACCATATGTGACTAGAGATTTTGTGTAAGTATTATTCATATCTTGTGATTAATTTGTGTCGAAATTGATTTTGACTTTTAAAACTTTACGTTCGATTTAATTTATTTGTGCTTAATTTATTATAAATTTATAATAAATACAGCATTTTAGGCGTATACACGTCATTTATGGAAAGACTGTTTCCAATGAAATAAAGAATAAGAATTTGATCAATTAAAGCAGGGTATGGGAACTTTGTCGGGAGAAATATAGAGAAATAGTATTAATTGAAATTTCACATCAAATTACACATTCTTATCTTAAATGAATTTCTGATTTTGGAGAATATATGTTGCAATGGCTTAAAGTCGAGATATTTCTTTTTAAGGAGTTTGTGGGAGAGCGTTACTCCTGGTGCTCGAAGAATGAGCCCAAGTCCTCTCCTGAATCCTCTTAAGGGTTGAAGGGCTGATGTCCGTGAACTGTAAAATCCTGTTAAAACGCCGACAAATTGGCTTCCCTTCCTACATCAGGAGCCCTTCATACGTCAAACTCCGGGAGAGGGGGGAGCATCCACGGGGAGTTGATTGGCTAGAGGGGTGTCCTCTAACCACAGTCCAGGACGAGAGAAATTTACTCCTGAAGTACTTCCAGCAAAAATTAATTATCAAGATTATTTTTTATTACAACAACGGCCTTAGATCTTGATTTATTTTCGTGATTCAAGGACTTGGTGTCATTAACCACCATCAATTATTATTTCCTATTAAACTTTATAATATAGTGTATTATGAATAAATGAAAATGGTACACTGTATTTTAAAATAAATAAACTGACTGTATAGTATAATATTATGTGATTTGATGTTAACCCTTGCCTCGTAGTGATTCAGCGAATATAAAAAAAAGTTGAATTTCTAAGAACAGAGTTCTGTTTCTACATTTCGTTACTACACGAAGTTTCTCTTTTTCTTCATTTTGAAAAATTTCTTTTTGATTAACAATGCAATACTAGTGTAGTTCGAATTTCAGGTTAATTATCAAATAATTTTGGGTTTCCACATTTGACAACGCACAGTTATATTTCTTGAGGAAAAACTGGACCAGGATCTTTCACTAAAATATGATATATAAAACGTGGTTGGGTTAACTTTAGATGTGATAGATATCCAGACAACTAATCACTGCTATTATCTAGTGCAGTACATGGGCATGTAAGCCCTGTAGAATATGGGTTGCTCTTAGGCCGGCACGATGGGATGTTGATCAACTGGTTGACCATTGATTTCCCAGTCACGTCCTCGCAAACTTCCTGATAGCATAAAGGGAGAGAAAGGGCCTAGCTCGGGAATTTCTCTCTCACATACATACGTGAACAGTTTCTCAAATTTTCCCAACCCCTTGATGGCTTTAAAATGAATAATTCCGTCGTCTTATTTTCAACTTCAAATGGGAACACCAAAGAAAATGTCGTTTGACACTGGTTTCATTGAATTTAAAGAAATGAATAATGTCAAATGATGAAAAAGTTCGTTTTTACTTTATTTATTTTAGAATCAATTAATCAAGAAGAAAAATCTGACCAGATAGTTGTTGAAATGTAGGTTAAAATATATCAGTGTTAATTTATTTTAAACATTTTTTAAAAATTAATATTTACTTATGATATTATAACTTATTTTTCAGCTTTTTTATAATAATTCACTAAAAACTTACTAATTGTGTAATTTTAAGTTATATTTTAGGTTTGAAATATTTTAAATTTAGTTATATTTACAAAAATTCAAGATTACCTCAAATATTTTATCTTTTGAAAGAAGTTTTCGTATTAGCATGTGAGTCACCAATGAAAAAAGTTAACTTCATTATGTTGTTCACGTAGGCTTCGTCGGTCGTCAGATGTATTTACCATTTCATCTTCCGGGTTGGACCGAGTCAAATTGTTGTTATTTGCCGAGCTTTCATCCTGTGATGGCTTCTTCAGGGCTGAATAGAGAATGAGAGCTGTCTTCAAATTTTTTTTTTTTAATTTTGTGTATTAAAAAAAAAAAAATTCTCTTTTCAGCCCTGAAGAAGCCATCACATGATGTGCGAAAGCTCGGCAAGTAACAACAATTTTACTCGGTCCAACCCGGAAGATGAAATGGTAAATATAACTTCATTATGTCGTAGAAATTTCGTTCAGCTAAGTTAGACAAATGGATTTCGAGAAGTCGATAAGATAGAAAAAAGTATTAAAAGGTATGTTTTTCTTTCCAATACTGAAAGATAAGGTCCATTTTGTACTTTTTACGAGTTATGTGAATTGGTTATAGACGGCCACATAGATGTCTTTCCAGTTGTCGAATAATTTATGGCTGTTAAATAAATAAACATATACATATATATTCTTTTATTCCAGAATGGCTGTTGATAATCAAAGTTAGTGAACAAGAATTAATTTAACTGAATAATTTAGTTTTTTCACTTAATAAAACTGACTGTAGACTAAAAATCGTATTTACTACAGCTTGTGAATATGTATTTGACACTTGCAATTAATCAATAAAAAAGTCTCTGATACAAATGAAACAAAGGATAAGCTAGCTGCTCTCAAGGAACTAACAGTGTAGGATTGTTTGGGAAGCTCTCTAACAAATAGGTCACTTCCTAAAGGACACACTGAGTGAGGGGAGGGGGAAATAAATGTTTAAGAAAAACACCGCATTTCGGAGCACACAAAGGACCACTTCCCCCCCCCCCCCCCTGTAGGTGCGATGGCGCCTGTCTGTAAATTTAGTTGCCGGCTTGTGGTTAGTACCCAAACCAAATGAGAAAGCAAGTTAATAAAATTAATAGCATAATAATGCATTAGTTAAATCACTAAAGTCCACTTACGATAAAAGGAACTAATACAAATGCTTTATTAACTTTTAAAATGTTATTTAAATCACTCATACGATTTAAATTTGCTTAAAAATATATTATTTGCAAAAAAAAAAAATATTACATCATTACTAAAAATTTTACAAACAAAATTTTCTTGTTCCCAAAGCAGTGTAAACTAAAAAGATTACCCATGCATCATAAGAAAGAGTAAATGATTCCAAGAAGAGAACGCAATGCAAGCAAATAAGATCAAAAACATGGAATGGAAGCATAATCGCTATGTCAATATTCATAGTCAAATTTTAAGTAAATTTTCAATATAAATTTTTCGTTAAAATGAATTTTGAATTTTAAAAATATTAGAGAGTTACTTTATCACATTTTGTGTCCTAAAATAAAAAAAAGTATTTTAAGGTAAAACCTTACGCTAATGATAATGAAAGAGTTGAGGATTGATAAATTTATCTTTCATTATTTTAAGTTTTAGCTCGAAGACAGTTAAATTTTAAATTGTGAATGATTTATATATAATTTAAGACCTAGTCAGCTTTGATTTAAGAACAATTAACAATATAACAATAAGGCTAAATATTAGGTTTGTATTATTGCTAAGCTATAATACAACACAATAAATTTTAAACTTTTTAAAATAAAGTATGGTGTGTACCAAATGAATGAGTTTTATATTAAGATATATGTGACCAATCGAAGCGTGTGGCATGCCAAACCAATAACTGTTTTACATGTATCAATTTCAGGGACGCAGGAGCCATTATAACTACCAAAATTCAATGGACAAAATATAATTTTAAAAAAAATTAGTATTGCGAAATACACGAGAGAGAGAAAATGTTCACCTATACGAATAATTATTAATTTAATGCTTCAGAAGTAAAACTTTTTTACATTATAATAAGAAATAATAATTAGAAATGTCTTATTTTATTTTATTTTTTTAAAACTTTTATTTATTTATTACATTCTGTTACATTAAAACATTTTGTAATTTGATCACCACAATGAATTAGAGAAAAAAAATGGCATACAATATCAATCACATGAGGAGAGAAGGTGACCAATGACACCACTCTCAAATTATTTACAGATTATGTCCCCAGGAGGTCACGGGGCCATCTTCTTTTTAGTCGTCGGGGTGGATCATAGGGGTTGGAGTCCGATGACAGGGAGTGGGCATATGGATTAGGGTGAAATTGGAGTTTACAGTGGAGGAGCTTGAAGCGAGTGGAGATGAAGTCTTGGACGAATGGGATATTATAATCTTGATGTAGGGTAGAGTTCGAGACGTAGTATGGAGCATTTGCAATAACTCTTAGGATTTTGGATTGGAAGGATTGAATACGTTGGATGTTGGAAGGCTTAGCGGCACCCCAGAGTTCTGCACCGTATGTCCAGATCGGTCGTATTAGTGTTTTATATAGAGTCAGTTTATTCTCTGTTGTGAGCTTTGAACGCCTGTTTATTAGTCTGTATAAGAGTCCGTAGCGCCTGTTGAGTTCTTGTCGTTTGATTTTTATATGTTGGCTCCAATTAAGTCGTGAGTCAAGGTGGAACCCAAGGTAACGGACTGAATCAAGGAGGGGTATAGGTATACTATTAAATGTGACATTAGAGGGGGAATCTTTTCTTAGTTGAAAATTTACCTGTACGCATTTGGACTCATTTATCTTAATTCTCCATTTGCTACACCAGTGCTGAATGGCATCTAGGTGGTTTTGTAGAATATTGGAAGCGGTTTTAGGATCAGGATGGGAAGTGAGGATCGCTTTGTCATCTGCAAATAGGGCCAGTAGGGTATTAGGATGGGTGGGGATGTCCGCAGTGTAAAGGGTGAAAAGGATAGGTCCAAGCACACTGCCCTGTGGAACGCCCGCTTTCACAGGGAAGTGTTCGGAGTAATCTGATCCTTGCCGGACCCTAAAGAATCGGTTAGAGAGATAAGATTTAAGGATTAGATATATGGTACTTGGGAATATGGACTTGAGCTTATATAATAGTCCAGAATGCCATACTCGGTCAAATGCTTGAGTGACGTCCAAGAATGCACCAGGACAGAATTCTTTTCGCTCAAGGGAAGAGGAAATGTAGTCTACAACGCGAAACACCTGCTGGACGGTAGAATGCTGGGAACGGAAGCCAAACTGATGATTGGGAAGGATATTTGAGGAATTTATGATAGGCATCATTCGTTTTAGAAGAACTTTCTCAAATACCTTGGACATTAAAGGAAGAAGGCTGATTGGTCGATAGGATGATGTATTGTGAGCAGGTTTACCGGGTTTGGGAAACAGGATTATTTCAGAGAATTTCCAGAGAAGTGGAAAGTGTGTGGTTCGAAGGACACTATTATAGAGGTATGTCAGGAAAATGATTGCTTTTTGGGGTAGGTTTCTAAGTATTAATCCGGTGATTAAATCATAGCCGGGTGCTTTGCGTTTAGGCAGATGGTTAATAATATACTTGACCTCAGATGGTGTTACTACCCTAATCGGCAAGGACATTGGTAATGGTGTGTCCAGTGACTCCTCAACCTCTGCATTATTGGACAAACTGTTAGGATCTGGAAATGTCTCATTAATAAAATTTTCTCATATCATTGCATTAATAAAAACCAGACTAATTGAAGTTGAAGTTTATTAGCAGTCTTAAAACTCAATTAAAATAAAGATTTTTACAATTATTAGAGGTGTTTTATGAACTTCAGTGAGTTCCAGCTCAAATTTGTTAAATGTATTTCTTCCTTTTACAAATTTTTATAATTTTCAATAAAGATCTACAGATAAAGTGACTAAATTCTTGGATATTTTTTCAAAAAGCGCCTAATAATTATTATTTTATGCAATAACACATTTCTAATATCTTGGAATGAATAAGTTAATTTTCCAATGTGAAAGGAAATATGAAATATTTATTGGTAGATGTTTTTTGTTGGGTTTCGGTCATGGTTGATCTAAAAATACAATTTGAAAAATTTGTATTATTTAATACTTCAAATTCTCTAATAATAATCATACGGTAAAAAACTCTTCATTTGTAATATATAGGATAAGCTAGCTGCTCTCAAGGAACTAACAGTGTAGGATTGTTTGGGAAGCTCTCTAACAAATAGGTCACTTCCTAAAGGACACACTGAGTGAGGGGAGGGGGAAATAAATGTTTAAGAAAAACACCGCATTTCGGAGCANAAAAAATTTCTGATAAAATATCTTTATAAAATACTATAAAAAAGTTTTTGTAAATCGTCACTAATTCTACTGTGTTGGATCACACTAGTTTGTAGTGTGAGTTTTTTGGTAGTTAAGGTGATTGTGAAAATGTAAACTGTTTTAAGTTACAGAAAGAGATGGGATGTGTTCTACTCTTATAAATCTAATTATGCTTGAGGGGTAGTATACCATAGAGATAAATATTCACAGAAAATAATTTTAATGTCACTAGGTTTAATGGCGATTTATTTTATTTTTTAGTTTTATGTTTATTTTCTGAAAACACCTTCCAAGAATTTGATTACACACTCTTATCAGAAGTAAACTAATTCCCCTTTATATATATATATATCTTCGTTTAGGATTTTTTTTTGTTTCTATTTCGAATTAACAAATTTTTAGTATTGTGGTTGATGCTTTATTGTGTCAAAATACTTTTTCTGATTGGGAAAAACGGAAAGAAAGACACTCTTAATTGGAATGAGAGAGAGAGAGAGAGACAAAGGGGGGTCCCCACCCCCCTTACTAGCGAAATTCAGGAAGAGAGCCTATAGTGGAGCTCTAGCGGGAGAATCGTAGCAGTGAATCGCCCAATCCCTTAATCCACTCGAGCCTCGTCATTAACTTTAATTAAAGTCGATTAAATTTACATGCCAAGCCCCCCCCTACAGCTCGCGCTCCAATTTAGACAAAAACCCAAATTAGGGGACCGGAACCAAGAGAGCGCGTTGGGGGTTCATTGATTCGGCCAGGAGGACCAATGGCGAAGATCTCTCCTTCCTTCCATTAGGATTCACCAGCCTTGTATTGCTTTCCGATTGAATGTCATTACTCCGAGTCATTTACACCTACAGGTTTAAGCTGATTGCTGGCGCCATTCAGGACCTCTCTGCAAAGAACGCCAGTACGCGTCCTCAGATCCTGATGAAGCAGAAGAAGAAGGATCCATTGCAATTATGCAAAGTACCTATCTACGGATGGTTCTGTCCCAACCAGAATGTCTGAATTCTTATCGTACAGTCTCCTGTCCAAGACTGTATTAATCAGGGTAGAAGCCCTACAAATGGATCGGCACTTGCTTCTGCATTGAAGCCATCAGCGAATCAATCAATCGGATTTTTTCAGATTTCTTCTTCTCAAATGTTTTAGCATTTTTATACCTTTTCGGAATTAAAATATTAGTTAAATAAAAAGAGAAAATAAAACGATTTTTCAATAATTAAAGAAAACTGATCTTTAATTGGAAATCTAATGTTACATTCTAATGTCTAAGACTAATGTTAAGATCTAATTCTACATGTTGAGATCTAATGTCTGTGCGCTGGACATGCAGAAACAAAGGATTCTTCAGTACGAAAAATCTTGTCGAGTGGAGCTTATTTATTAGAAATTTTTAACTACTAATTCAAGATTAGTTACATTGAAAAATGTTTCTCTTATAAAATTAATATAATTGATCTGTTAATACTGATGTCTTTACCACATTTTTAATATTTGTCCTGGTAATTTTACTTTGATACATCCCTTTCTTTTTTGTCATACTTGAATCGATTTATACTAAGTCGTGAGTCAAGGTGGAACCCAAGGTAACGGACTGAATAAAGGAGGGGTATAGGGATATTATTAAATGTGACATTATAGGGGGAATCTTTTCGTAGTTGAAAATTTACCTGTACGCATTTGGACTCATTTATCTTTATTCTCCATTTGCTACGCCAGTGCTGAATGGCATCTAGCTGGTTTTGTAGAATAATGGAAGCGATTTTAGAATCAGGATGGGAAGTGAGGATCGCTTTGTCATCTGCAAATAGGGCCAGTAGGGTACTAGGATGAGTAGGGATGTCTGCAGTATAAAGGGTAAAAAGGATAGGTCCACACTGCCCTGTGGAACACCCGCTTTCACAAGGAAGTGTTCGGAGTAATCTGATCCTTGCCGGACCATAAAGAATCGGTTAGAGAGATAAGATTTAAGGATTACCAAGATGGTACTTGGGAATATGGACTTGAGCTTATATAATAGTCCAGAATGCCATACTCGGTCAAATGCTTGAGTGACGTCCAAGAATGCACCAGGACAGAATTCTTTTCGCTCGAGGGAAGAGGAAATGTAGTCTACAACGCGAAACACCTGCTGGACGGTAGAATGCTGGGAACGGAAGCCAAACTGATGATTGGGAAGGATATTTGAGGAATTTATGATAGGCATCATTCGTTTTAGAAGAACTTTTTCAAATACCTTGGAAATTAAAGGAAGAAGGCTGATTGGTCGATAGGATGATGTATTGTGAGCAGGTTTACCGGGTTTGGGAAACAGGATTATTTCAGAGAATTTCCAGAGAAGGGGAAAGTGGGTGGTTCGAAGGACACTATTATAGAGGTATGTCAGGAAAATGATTGCTTTTTGGGGTAGGTTTCGAAGAATTAGCCCGGTGATAAGGTCATAGCCGGGTGCTTTGCGCTTAGGCAGATGGTTTATAATGTACTTGACCTCAGAAGGTGTCACTGCCTTAATCGGTAAGGACATTGGTAATGGTATATCCAGAGACTTCTCTACCTCCGCGTTATTGGACAAGTTGTCGGGATCTGGATGAGGAGTGAATGTTTGCTTTAGATGCTGGGCAAACATTTGGGCCTTGTCTTTGTCGGAAGAGGCCCAGGAACCATCTTCTCGACGTAAGGGGGCAGAAGGTTCATGATACTTTAGAATCCTGCGAGTAGCAGTCCAGAGGGATTTGTCTCCTTTTGAGAGGCTAGACAGGTAGGCATTAAATGCCTTATTTCGTAAAGCACCTAGTTTTTGCTTTACGAGACGAGATAGCTGGTTAAACTCCCTACGATCTGAGGGATGTCTGTACCTCTGGAACAGGGCTCGAGCTTGCCGCTTAGCTTGTATGAGGTTTTTAATGTAATCAGGGAGGGGTTCAGCTGAATTTACAGTGGAGCGGGTGCTGGTGGGTTTTAAGTTAGCCTTCCAAAGACATTGCTGGATCTTTATAGTAAAGAACTGGACAGCATCATCCAGCTCTTCAGAAGTTTTTAAGGAGATTCCGAGGTCAAGTGACTCTTCTAGGAGAGTTCTAAAAAGTGGCCAGTCAATGGGACCACTTATTAAGGTTGGTGGCAATTCTCTAGGGATAGGTGTGAGAGACAGTGTGAGGAAGACAGGGTTGTGGTCAGAGGAAAGTTCATTTAATGTTTTTACAGAGTGATGGTAGGTAATAAGATTTTTACATATGAAAAAATCTAGGATGTCAGGAAGACGGTTTACATCGGTAGGCCAATAGGTGGGAGAGGACGGACTTAGAGTAGAGAGATTGTGAGAGGAGATAGCATTATACAGAGCACGGCCACGGGAGTTGGTCGTTCTAGTGCCCCACTGCAGATGTTTCGCATTATAATCTCCGCCAGAAAGGAAACGGGAACCTAGGGATTTAAAATGCTCTTGAAATTGGCCTGAGGTGATAGATTTGTTAGGAGGGCAATATACTGCAGAAAAGGTAATTGGGGAAGTGGAAGTATTGATGGACACTGAAGTGGATTGGAGCGAGTCTGTAGGAGTGGAAGGTATTAAATGATGAGTATAGGAAGTGCGAATAAGGAGCGCAGTTCCACCATGAGCTCGTCCGTCTGGGTGATCAGTTCGGTAAGTTGTATAGCCTGGTATGTTGAGTTTTTTATTTTTTGTTAGTCGTGTTTCAGTAAGTAAGAGTACGTCTATACATTTGTCTTCTAGAGTTAGTTTGAGTTCGTTTGTATGTGTTTGAATGCCGTTAGCATTCCAAAGGAGAACAGAAAAGGGTCTAGAGGAGTAGGAGTTCATTTACTGCCAGACGAGGGAGTCATATTAGAGACTACCGCTGACAGTAGGTTTAGGAGAGGAGTGATGAGGGCGCGGAATTCTGAGAAAAATGAGTGGAGTATAGATTGGATATCATTTGATATTAACGGAGGAGGAACATGAGAGATGGCAGGTCGCTCTCCCCTGGGAGGCTGGCATTGAGGAAGAGGTTCTTCTTGTTTGGGCTGGTAGGTCGCCTTTGCATAGGAGTAACCGGATTCGACTTTTCTGGTTGGGGGTGGTGGGGGTCTTCCAGCTACAGGTGCTGAGTCCTGCTGTCTGGTGGGCTGTATCCGCTGCTTCAAATCTTTGTAGATCTGGCAGCCTTTATAATTGGCGGGGTGGTTTTTTTGGCAAAGGGCGCAAACAGCATGTGTACTGCGAGATTTCTGGCAGTCCTCTGTCAGATGTGTCCCTCCATATTTGACACATCGGGCACCATACTCGCAGTATCTTTTAGTGTGACCGTATTCCTGGCATTTGTGGCACTGAACTATGTCTCTTCGAGGGAGGGGCTTCTCCACTCGTATTCTGCAATGGCAAAGAGATGTTATATTGTAAATCTCGTCTATATTGCTTGTGGTCTCGAGATCTACAAAGAACAAGGGCAACGGAGACTTTGAATGACCGTCATTACCAGGTCTGCTTGATGTGATATTAATTGCATTTCTGACCTGGAAGCCAAGTTCAGTGAGCTCCTCTTTGATATAATCAGGAGAGGTTGAGTGGTGGAGGTGACGGATGACGACCCTGACTGCACGCTCTTCCTTTAGTTGGTATGTGTGATGCTGGGCGTTTGTCTCTTTTAGATAGCTCACTATACCTCTTTAGGTTTCTGGGCTATCTGGCATTATTTTGGTGTCATGCTGACGATTGACACAAGTGTATCTCACGCGGTCGACTCGTTCATCGAGTTGAATGCACATCAAACGAAAATTTTGTACGTTTCTTACAAAAATGGGAGGTGGTCGGGTTATACGTTGGGTGGCGGTTTCCATCTCCTCTCCAGTAATGTTTTGAAGAGGCTGAAAAGGGTTAACTGTTGTAAAGGGTGAAAGGTTTTCATTCCTGTCTGTCATTTCGTTGGCGGGGGGTGTGATGGTCACTCCTTGAGAGGTGCTGGGTCGTGGCTGTGATTGATCTCTTTCCTGTAAAGGTGCGCTACTGGCGGAATGACGCCTCTTATCTTTAGGAGGGGTCATGGGTGCACCACGAAGCTTCCCTTTTCACCCTCCACTAGCAATCACCTGATGATAATGATTGCCTCCCACCATTAATAATCATTAATTTATACAAGAGAAGAAAAAAAAAAAAAAGTAGAGTGGCCTGGTCTCGAACCTGTAACGCTGGGTTAAGAGTCTGGAACGGAGGCTCCTACTCTACAGGCTGAGAGATAAGGGAGGCTATGAGAGCTTAGCGCGGCGAGGTGGGGGCCGGACAGGTCTTCCCCTGTCGACCCCAGTGCTAAGGATAACGGCTACAAAAATAGTTCGCTTTACTCACTGTTTAGATGTGATCCTCGCGACGATTCGAGCTGAAACTGCACTCACATGTCACTTACACTTCACTACAAATGTATGTAGAGTTTGAGATCTCAGTTCTTCCCACAACTCGTATATTATAGTTGGAAAGACGGAGCGCTATATACAGGTGTATACTGATCACTGGCTACACCACTACTCCATTCATAATAGTAAAGATTTTGCCACTTAGATGAAAGTAATAATATGTTTTTAAAGATATATCTGATTATGAAGTCTGATTTTTTCTTTAAATATATACAGGAGAAACGATTCGTTTTAGGTGCTAATTTAAAAATTGTTGATAATGAAAAATATTTCAAGTCTGTGCGTTCCTCTTCTTAGCGGAGAAAGGATAACTGGATTTGATTGGCTGAGACAGGTACAGAGGCGTCTCCGAGCGGATATGTCATTGATCAGATGTGGCGTTAATGGACAGTATTGCTAGTGCTAGGTAATTTGATAATCAGTCGTAAGCCCATGGCTACTCTGATCATTGGCAAATTTCACAAGTGTATACACACTAAACTTGACCTTAAAGCAAATTTATACCAGCTACTTATTATTAAATTATTAATAAATGTTTATATTATATATAATAGAATATATATTATACTTATATATTACTTCCTTACATTTTGTAATTAACTGCCTAGTGGAAATTTGTTTAAAGTAATTTAATTTGTTATCTGGGATTAGTATTAACTTAATTATTGTTATGTTAACCGGAGAAAGGCATTTATATTTTATATAAGTGTGAGATTATGGTTTCAACTCATGGTCATATAGAATACCCAGCAACAGAGACTTCTTCAGAATGTGAAAAAAGAAGTAGATCCATATCGGCCAATGAACTTAAATTTTGATAAGGTAAGAATATAGTCTGTTTCATTCTGTTGAAACAAACGAACAAATAGACTCGTAAAAATTTATATATATATATAGTAATCAGGAATAGGTGGGATAAAGAGTACAGTGAAGACACAAAAAAAAAAAAAAGTCAAAAGAGTAAAACTTTCGAGGATTTCTCGCTCTTCGTCAGTGAGGAGT
>KZ808446.1:79312-115328 GCA_000696205.2 Oncopeltus fasciatus | reverse complement strand
ACACACACACACACACACACACACACACACACACACACACACACACACACACACATATATATATATATATGTATGTAAAACATACATTAAGCAGGATTAATAAATTGTTAATTTATTTAATGATTTTCTTATACTTACTTAACTAGATGTATTTATTTTTCTAAATTGATCTCATCACATTTTTATTTTAAAATTATCTCCTAAATTCTAGAACTCTAACAATTTGGCGTCATTATTTCATCTGGATGTGTATATTTTGATGTTACTACTGACAGTCTTGCAGAGTGATAGTTGCAGAACACGTACAAGGCGTGTAAGTACTGCTCAATTACTTCTTAACTGATGAAATGAAATCCAGAGGAAGGAAATTCGTGCTTTATTGGCGGGAAAAGTGTAATATGGCGGTGGCATGGAGCGAATGAAAAAACATTAACGCCTTTGAGAATGGCAAAGGGAGGAAGAGAGAGAGAGAGGTGGAAGAAAGCGAGTTAGAAAGATAAAGAGAGAGACTGAGAGAGAGCTAGACAGAGGGATGGGAGAGTGATATAGCATAAGGGAGGGAGTGAGAGATAGAGGGAGAGAGAGAATGGAGAGAGAGAGGAAGAGAGGAGGGAGGGAGGCACTGTTAAAAGCTACAGTAGATAGGGCTAACGGCCGTTAAAGTAGGGGCTTGGAGCTTGAAGGTGATAACCTCACGTCGTTAATGGGACAATTAAAAGTGATGACTGATGAGAGGGAGGTAACACTGGCTGTTATCTTTCGCTCATACCCCCCCTGTCGTCTTGTTTTCAATGGGAATTCGAAATTTCACGGCTCTCCCCTCCCACCCCTCGGCAACTGGTCTTGTCAAGACTTCTCCCTCCTCGTCCCCTTACGAATAGCTTCATCCTCTTTTGCCGAGCCGTGTATTTCTCCTGCTGCCTGCAGAGTCCTGAGAAAGGGTTCCTTGACGATCCCTTCTGTCTTCCTTCTACCTTACAAATGCCGCACCTCCAGGATTTACAGCTCTCTTCTTCACGTTGCGGAAACATTAAGAGACATTAAAAATTACGCCTAGCTCTGTGGCAGAGACGTATTACACTCATTAACCTCGCTTTTATAATGTCTGGTTTCAGTGGAAACATTTCAGACACCCACTGATTTTTAATTCCTACTCGCTCAAATCATTTCCGCATACACAATAGACAATTGATAAGTCATCACAATGGATAACTGATAATACTCAGGTTTTTCTTTAAGTTCTTCATTCATATCAGCGTCCCGAGCTTTCTAAGAGGTAATTCCGCTTCCATCCAAATGTCCTTAAAAGACACAATTATCTGTAAATAGGTTGTTTTAATTATTTATTCGTTTTGGCTTACAATGTAAACTGCCATCAGAGCTGTTCATTATAAAATGCTATAAGAATAGGTAGAAATAGAACAGCTAGAAATTAAAGCAAAGAAGTATTAACCGAAAAATATTTATACAAATGAGTGGTGAGTTTATTCGGACACACACACACACACACACACACACACACACACACACACACACACACACACACACACACACACACACACACACACACACACNACACACACACACACACACACACACACACACACACACACACACACACACACACACACACACACACACACACACACACACACACATATATAAATTTACCCCACCTACCTAACATAAGGGTGTTATGAGAGTCATAGCCAAAACGGATGGATAAACTGGTTATTCAAATACTGCATCTACGTTTTACATAAAATGGTATTTTAAAATTCAATGAATCCCATTATCCTACAAATTAACTATGTTCAAGAATTGTTTTTGTTATCCATCAATGTAATTTAATCTATAACATTATTTTATAATATTTTGGTTGCTTGATCAATGCTTATTATTTCGTAATGCGTTTCAAGCAGTGAAAAAACTATTGAAGTTAGATCATTAGTTACAACTCTATCTATTCCAGAATCAGTTTATCTTTGCTGATACTACTGTATCATGCGAGTTACACCCCAGATTAACTGACTTCATCTTTGAATTTATAAATTAAACGGGAAGGAACATTTTTATATGGCTGCATCCGTATTTCCAGTTTGTCTTTTAGCTATCTCCTCAATGTGTAAAGATTACCCCTCTTAGAGATATGAAGACTAAGTTTATCTTTAGGTAACTACCACGCTACAGAAACATATAGGGCAAGGTTTTGTCTCTCAACAAAAACTTTTCCAGAGAGAGAATTCGAACCTTCAGCTTCGGATTCATAATGCACTCTATTCTGATTAATTTAGGCTTAATATTCGTTTGCACTCTCACTAATATTTTTTTAATAACTTTATTAGTGACTAAATTTTACATATGTTTGTGCAACTTGTAAAGAGCTGGTTGATAGTAATAATAATAACATATACAATATAATTTAATATAAAAAATATACTTCAAATTAAAAAAAAAAACTAAAATGAACTGTAATTCATAAATATTTAAATTAGCATATACTTCGCTCGATGGAGATGCTGCCCAATGGCAGTACTCCTAAATCACTGTTTACAATATTTACAAGTGTTTGTATTTTTTTGTTTTTTAAAACTAACTATCTGAAATTGTTAGCAATGAGGAGATCACGCGGCCGTTTCCTATTCAGGCGGCGTGGTGGGTTATTAGGATGGGTAATACTGGATAGAGTTTGGGCTAAAGGATTGGGATGCATGGAAAGGTCAGAGTGGAATTTATAAAAAAGGGTTGTAATGACGTCTGTTAAAGTTACAAGTGAACAAGTTCCTTTTTTGTTAAAAAATACGTCATTGAGGAGTAAGGAGTCTGCGAAGGATGTTGGATGGTTAAGCAGCCCCCACAGTTCGACTCCATATATCCAGAAAGGTCTCAATAAGGTCTTATAAAGGGTATTTTTGTTAGTCACAGTTAAAGTTGACTTGCGGCTTAGTAGCTTGTAAAGTTGTCCAAATCTCCTATATAGTTCCTGTCTTTTGATTTTTGTATGTGTGTTCCATGTTAGACGGGAGTCAAGATGAAAGCCTAGATATCTGACGCAATCGCAAGTTGGAATAGGGCTGTCATTAAAGTAAATTCTGCCAGGTTGTTTCTTCCTCAGTGTGAACGTAACATGCTGTCATTTGCCTTCGTTGACCTTAATGCGCCAGCGCTGGCACCATTGCTGTATGTCCATGAGATGACGTTGGAGATTTTGCCTGACAGTATGTGAGTCAGCATCAGAAGAAAGGTTTGCTTGGTCATCAGCGAAGGTTGCAAGAAGTGTGTTAGGATGTGCCGGCAATGTACAAGATGTAAAGGATGGGGCTGAGCACACTACCTTGTGGAGCATGACTAATAGTAGTACTAATTATTCATTCATTGAATGTAAGTTATTTGAAAAATTTGTATCGTATGAGTCGAATAAATAGAATAAAAGGATAGAAAAAGGAAAAGAAACGGAGAATGGTTGGAGGGGAGGGGGAGAAGGATTGTAGCGGAAGAGGGATGGAGGAGGAAAGTTGGTGGTGGAGAGGAAGAGAATGATTCGTTCAGTTTAAAGGAAAGGCGGAAGCAATAGTCACCTTCTGGTAATTTCCCTGCTCGCGGTTGTCTCCCACAACGACCGCCACGTTCCAGAACTCAACGGTCCAATAAACGTTTAGGACTACTCTCATCCCGCCCTCGCTATATGTCTCTTTCTCCCTCATGCTTCCCTCTCCCTCTCAGTAGACCTTCCACGCGCAAAGCCGGGCGCAGTAACACCCTTCCTACACGCGCTACAGATTAGTTTGGCTGCGGTGTCCTGCGCACTCCAGGAACCGCCCAGCAATTCTCACTCCTGCCCGGACTTTCAGGGAGGAATCTTTCCCTTTAGCCCTTCTACATTACGCGACACTTTATCAGATGCATGAAAACACCCTTAAGGTCGACTCAGTTTCACAACACTAGTGCTGTGGTTAAAATACAAATTGTAACATTTTCATCAGGTTCGATGGTAATAATAAACATTAATTTGGAAAACTTTTCTTCTAAAAGAGGAGTACCCATCTTTCGTTAAACGTGTTATTCTGTAATGTTTCGAACTAATCGTAAATATATAGTACGCATTTATAGTTGAAATTGAACGTATACAGAGGAACTCTTAGGAATAGTATTTCAGTAACAATTATAGAGGGAGTAATCACTGACTTATTAATAATGGCGAGGAATCATTTTAAATAAAAAAATAAAAAATAAATAGTCAACATAATATAGTAGAGCGGCATCGTCATCGACGGATGATTCTCGACCACCATGGTAGCGAAGTCGTTCTGCAATCTACGCGGTACGAGATTGAAAGGTTGAGAAGACATGTTGGTATGAGCCCCACGAACAAGCGCCTATACTACTTGGCACGCCAGGAGAAGAAGAATGTCGACAGGTTGACGGCCGGCCTGTGGTAGCGAAGTCGTTCTGCAATCTACGCGGTACGAGATTGAAAGGTTGAGAAGACATGTTGGTATGAGCCCCACGAACGAGTGCCTATACTACTTGGCACGCCAGGAGAAGAAGAATGTCGACAGGTTGACGGCCGGCCTGTGGCGGTTATCAACATTCCGGAAGACCTGGATATGTTCGGATGACCATGGACTGTCTGGCGACCTGAAGGTATTTATGGCAGTGAACCGGCACGCAATGAGCGAATTTCCTATCTCTTTATAATTGTGTAATATTTCCTTTGTTTATTTTATTTAATCTTTCGGTGATTTAATCTTTTATTGTTTGTTTATTTTCTTAAATAAGTTTTGTTTCTTATCAGTTACTTTATTTATGTATCCATTCATTTTTTGTTTATTATTCTTCGATAAGATGTTCATGAGTCCTTCTCTTTTACAGTTTACTTCAGTTCTGTTAGCTATCAAGTCCTTTCCCTCGTCCTTTACATCTTCTTATCCTCTAGTCTCTGGAACTCGATCCCTCTAAATATTCATCGCTTCCCTTCGTTCGCTCCATTCAAAAGCCAGATTCTCATTTATTTTCAATTGGGTATCATAAACTACTAAACTCAATCTTGTTTATTTTTATTCTTATCATGATTAATAGTTATTGTATTATTTTTGAGTTTTATTGTTTTCTCTTGCGTTACACTCATTTTCTTTTTGTACAACTATTTTTTATTAACCATGTATATAATAGTTTTTTTTTATTTTTAATACTCCTTTCTCCTATTCCTGTACTTGTACAATAAGTTGTAAATATTTTCATAGTTATGTTAAAAAAATTTGTATTATTAGCTTATTGTTAATTTGAACTTTTTATTATTATTATTGTTATTAGGTGAGAATCAGCTATACTGTCAGCTGTGACCTATTTGTTATTCAAGGGGACTTAAGTCCCAGAATAAAGAAGTATCTTTTTCTTTTTCTCTTTATTTCTTACACTTTACTACAAATAATTATACACAGTAAGTGTAGGGCAAAGTTAAAACTGAATAATACATTTTTCATAAAATGTATTCTATTTAATTCTATGCATATATATATATATATATGTGTGTGTGTGTGTGTGTGTGTGTGTGTGTTTGTGTACTACGCTCGCTAAACAGGAGTGCATTGTGCATGTGTAAGTTTTTTTTTTTGAAGGTACAATTATACCCTTTTGTTTATGGCATTCTCTCTCTCTCACTGCATATTCTCTCTCAAAATGGTTTATTCTTTAGCCCATATATAGATTTTTTTTTCTTCTCTTCTAAAACGTATAATAAATCTTCTAGGTATGTTTTTTTTAATTATATTTTGTAGTGAAAGAAAGAAATGTAGCAGTTCTACTACAAAACTACTTTTATCGTGTATTTTTTTGTGGGAATGGTATATAACATGAATGACGAAATACAACCTTCACTTACTAACCAGGATTGGAAGTGCAGTTTATTTTTGGCCCTTCAAATGATTTAGTGATTGTTACTTCAATTATCTAATGGTCTGAATTAATTGGTTTTAGTATTACTTCGGTTATTTATTGAAATAAGCTGATACTTTATAATGTTATATATTTTAAAGTGATATTATCGGACTAAAATATAAGATAAATCAATATAATAGAAAAAATATCTTTCAAAAAAATAGGATTTTAATGACAAGGAAGATACGAAAATGCTTTTGACATGTTTGTGTCTGTATTCTGGATACATATAATTTATTAGTAATGAAATATCAGATGATTTTTATGTTAGCTTATATTTGAACACAGCATTGTCAGTCACTAAGTGTATTCATAAGTATAATAACTTTTATCTATTTCAATCTGAATTTTTCATCTCACGTGATGAAGAAATATATAATTCATTGTTAAACAAATCTGTTTTGTTTTATTCTTCTACACTATACAAAACTCCCTCTAAACTGTGAAAACATTTTTTACTCGCTCATGGCATTTAAGTTATCCCCACTCAAATATGTCTTATTTTCTTCTAGAACAAACACAGCTTTTTATTTAGAAGGAAAAGCCGAGTTCCTTACAGAGCAAAATCATACTCCTGAGAGCATCATACATTGAAATCACTAACTAGAAGCATTTATTTCTCTTTTATTATTCTTTGTTTTTAATTCGCTTAAATTTTAATCTCAAAAATCCTCAGTGAATTCTTTTTTTCAATTTATTTTATTTACTAAGGTGAAAAAAATCGAAATATTTTGTAAAACAAATAATATAATTGAATTCTGTATGAACAGGATAGCTTAATAAGAATAAAATAAGTAAACTAGCTATTAGCAACTAAAAAATTAACTGTTGTTCACGTAGGCTTCCACAGTCATCAGATGTATGTAAAGTTTTTTCCGGGTTGGACCGTGTAAAGTTTTTGATGGTTGCCGAGCTTTCGCACATCCTGTGATTTCTTCTTCAGGGCTGAATAGAGAATGAGAGCTGTCTTCAAATCCAGGGGTATTTATAGCCGGCGCTGTCCGGTCCTTGGGCGAAGCCTGCCTTCCCATTGGTTGATCCTGTTTTCCTTCTCACTGATTGGTTGGATCCTCTCATCGATTGGTTGGACCCTCTTATCGATTAGCTCTGGTTTCCAATTCTTGCTGAGCCTTTATCCTAGGGGTAGGGTCTGTCTTCACCTCATTGTCTCAAATGAGTGCACCATGAATTCTTGTGGGACATTCTTCTCAGGAAAGAGTTGTACAGTAACATACATGGAGCTGCAGCAATACATATTCAGTGGAACAATAGATTTCTGTTTTTTGAACTGAACATCAAGGCTCAAGGGCAGTACTTTCTGGGGGGCGACAAAGGGTTGAAGGCCGATTTAAATTAGTCGGGGGAGAGAGAGGATAAGGTGCGACAGACGGGTCCACTTCCCGGCCAACCTCTGCATCGGCGAGGAGTCTCCATTCAGGACAAACCTTTCTCTCATTTTCCCATTCTGAAAGAAACTAGCCATTCTATTAAATTTATTTATATGCCTTAAAATCACGTTAAATTTTGTTTTGTATTCATTGCATTTCGTTTAAAATAAGAACATTTTCTTATTAACTAATCAAAACATAAATAAAAAAACGAACGACGCATCACCCAGAAAAATGAGGGATTAAGGCGGTGAGGGTTATAAGGATTGGAGCTCGATGGCAATGATTGGGCTTATTGGTTAGGGAGGAATAGGAGTTTACTGTGGAATAGAGTAAATCGGGTGGCGAAGAATTCTTAGGCTTACAGGAAATTAAGATTGTAATAAATATAAGAATAGGAACCAATTAAATTAATTAATTAATATTGGTAGACACTAACTTAAGTTGGGACAAGTTAAGTCTCTTACAATATAAACTTAAGTCTCAAAAATATAAAATATATTCTTCAAACAGCCAAATGGGAGACGTTGTGGCTCATTCCAAGCCATCTTCAGTCTTACAATAACCAAAATCAACATAACAGTTCAACATAATCTACTAGAATATGCTTTTTTTTTNGAAGGTAAAAGCGTCCATGATGGTGGCAAGAGGTCAATCTTTATACGATGGGGAGGGGCAGGGCTTAACAATACTTAATATATATATAAACACACACACTGAGAGAAAGAGGGCTGTGGTCTTTGGTAATTAGGCCAGAAATTATAGGTTCTGAAGTCAAAAATCAACAATAAAACAATTAAATGGTCATCACTGAGAACGGAGAATGAGCCCATAATTATAACCTCATGTGTTTCCAAACATTTTAATTTCAAAATTTTACACCGATTACACCTCTGACCTAACAAAAATCAGAAAAAGCTAGTAAACATTTAGCGTAGCGGACTGCCAGAAAGTATGGCACCCACGGCTGTCTGCAAAACCTCCTTGGCCAAGGCACGTTGCCTCGCAAGGAATCGCTGCTGGTAACCAAATATCATCGCAATCATCAAGTGATTGTTGAGATTTGTGATGCAGTTGTCAGTTAGCTACTGTTGCATCCTTTGCCCTTATTAGCTCCTCGTGAATAGCATCTACAGAGAAATTAAGTTTTTTTTTTTCTTTTTAAATTTCTTTAAGTTTAATTGTACATCTTTGTATATCCCACATGAA
This sequence comes from Oncopeltus fasciatus, assembly GCA_000696205.2. NCBI lineage: Eukaryota > Metazoa > Arthropoda > Insecta > Hemiptera > Lygaeidae > Oncopeltus > Oncopeltus fasciatus. The sequence continues at coordinate 106,794 of KZ808446.1, read as the reverse complement.
ATTATAACATTATTAAATGTGAAATAAAATGAATCAACTTTAATTAGTGATTATATTGGATAGTAGGTATCTGCGCTATATAATAAAGTAGAGGTCTGATACTATAGTTTATTTTACATAACTTTGAATGGTGTTATAATTTGTTTTGGAACGAGTAAATTGTTATAAAATAATATATATTCAATTAAATTTCAAGAAATGTAGAAGAACGAAAAGAAATCTTGTGAGGATCCGACAAAAGTAGGAAATTGATTCGACAGTACATGTTAGTATAGAAATGAGAGAGAATAATGTATTTATAGAAATTAAGCCTTACAGTCGCTGTTTTCAAAGAATGTTTGAATTATTGTAGATACAAATAAATAATAAAACTGTGTCTTGCGTGAACTGTTATGTCAATCGTCTTTACCAAGATTGTAAACAGATGTATTTCTCCCTCTACACCTCCGAGATAAGGGCTTGGAAGTAGCTGACAAGTTGGAGGGCAAGGCGTGATATCTCCAAATTGGCTGTCTGGGGGTGGGGGGTGTATCTCTCTCATCCAACCCCCAGAGCTCACATGAAGCCAGGGATACACCTCGTTAATTTGTCCCGTCCTATCAGGAATAGCCTGGCCCGGAAACATCCTTAATTAGTTGATTGCCACTCTCGCGAGAGGCCGCAAGTAACGCACGCCTCTGGCTCTCATCGTCCTTCAATTATATCGCCCTTACGCCTAACCTAGAGACGGAATTGCCTCGTCCAGGGGACCTTTGCCTGACAGGAGCTGCTAACTCCTCAGGATATATTTAGACCATCACTCAAGGGATTCTGGCAGAGAGAAAGGCCCTTTGTTAACAGAGAGCATTTAAAGGTAAATCCTAACATCAAACCATTTAGTTTGTTCTTGATGAAAACTCGGCCTTCATAAAGTAAGCAAATCGGGTTAATAATAGTTTTCATGAAATCAAGCCTAAATACTTGTCGTCATACATATTCCTTACATTACATTAAGGACATAGGACCTTAACGAAATTGTGTCACTCAGATTTCCACTCAGTACGGACACCCATCTGCCATCAGCCTATCGTAATTTCAAACTCCCCCATGTAATCCATGGTCCTCATCTTCTTCACGGTCGCTAGACATTCCATAGCCGAGTCCTAGCTGTCCTTCCTTCGGTGGGTGTGACCTATATTCCTCATGCGAATCGCTATTTCAATGGCCACTCGTATCGGTCATTAGTTATAGATCCAGCCGCGAGTTCGTCAAAAGACTTTTGTGGTAGCCTTTAACGACAGGTTTCCGTTCTGCTGAGGAGAATGACCTTTGTACCGGTGTCGAACATGTTTGTACCCACTTTGCTCATTTGCTCTCCAGATTGATCGAGGCCTGGACATGACACTTGTGCCTTTCCACAGTTGGCCTCACATCACCATTAGCCCCTTCGCATCCATATGCTATGCTTCCAAGTACTTCGAACTACTTTCTCCTATACTTTAATATATTTTTAGTATACGGTATTAAAAACCAAAATTTTCTATTTTTGTCTTCTACATAGGACAGAAAAATCCAGCTATTTATGAGGGCATTAGACACGACTTCTTATAATTTTATTTTTTATTTATTTGCCAATTTTATTTGTGTTAGCATATAAATATATATANATATATATAAATATCCTGCATTTCTACTACGTTACTCTAAATCAATAAAATACTATATTGGGTAGGAAGAAAAATGGCAACTGTTTGAATGTCCACAAAAAAAAGTCATTTTCAATTTATTCTTTGGTAAATTAATATTATTTTACAATTCATGGTAATTGGGAAAAACAGTAAATAATAGTAATGTTACTAACTTATTATTTTGCAAGGACATAATGACTAAGTATTAAACTCCCCCTCAAATCTGATCCTATTTATTTCAATTTATTTAGTGACATGCATTCTGAAGTACACTCAAAACCAATAAATGTTTAATTGTTATAACTTGAAGAGGCGTGCTATTCGGGGTCGTTGAAGTGTTTTCAGAGATAAATTATTGGTATATTCAGAATTCAGTAAAACCACTAATCCTGCAATTAGCCATGTTGGCCCAGGGGGAAAATCATACAAAGGATGTATGCTTTGCACACGGCATACTAGGAAAGGAGTATAGTCAGAACACCATTCAGGCCACATTTTTCTCAATTCATTAAAGGGAGATACCCAATAAAGGCTTGGTATTCTCCGTAACACATCAAGAGTTTTCTGGATTATTGAAAACAAAAGCACTGAGAGAAGGAGGGCTGTGGTCTTTGGTAATTAGGCCAGAAATTATAGGTTCTGAAGTCCCTTTGAAATTATAGGTTCTGAAGTCCCTTTCCTTAAAGACTGTACTAAATCTTTCCTTAAAGACTGTACTACTAAATGATTATGGATTATTGAAAACAAAAGCACTGAGAGAAAGAGGGCTAAAGCACTGAGAGAAAGAGGGAGAAAGAGGGCTGTGGTCTTTGGTAATTAGGCCAGAAATTATAGGTTCTGAAGTCCCTTTCCTTAAAGAGGTCTTTGGTAATTAGGCCAGAAATTATAGGTTCAAGACTGTACTAAATGATAATGGATTATTTTAGTACAGTTTAAAATATGATCATTTTTTTTAAAAGATTTATTTAAATTGTTTAAAATATTTATAATATGTTTTTGTTGGTTTTTTTCAGATTTGAGCTGAGACAATCCTATCAATTGCTACAGAAGGTAACTTAGCGTAATACCATATTCTTAAAAATAAAAAAAAATCTATTATTTGTACGACAAAAATAATCGTTGGAAACCACAGAACAAGAATACATAATATACCTCCTCATCTTTAACAGTGTTTTCTAGTGCTACTGCTTTTGAGGAATACTAAGACAAGTCGTGGATTACTCGCTTTAAAATTGTAATAATTCCAGATTATCGAAGTCTTCTTTCCGAAGTTGCACGTTTAATGCATTTGCTGGAAATTGTTTTATTTCAATGTTTAAGTTACGCAAACGCTCCACATCTGCCAATTTAAATGTATAAACTCCTACTGCAGTTTTCTTTCAGCACTTTCTCTCGTGATTTCTGCCAAAACAAGTTCGATGGACTGGAAGTGGTAATGATCTAGACAGAACGCAATGACAGTTTTCCCATTTTTATTCGCAAGTTTTATTAGTTTAAAAGACTTAATTAGTGACAATAATTCTATAGTTATAAAATGCACTTCAAATTTGATTTACTTATTTTTAAAAATCTTTGTAAAGGTTACATTTTCCAGCTCATGTTGGAAACTCCTCTTTTCAAAACATTGATTAACCCTTCGGTTATTCTAATAGAGAGGATATGTATTTAAATACTAACTGGCTCAATTAGGATTTTACTAAACCATTTGTAAAGCAATCCGAAAACGTCCATATATTTATTATCCCCATGCTAATCTCAACCATTATTCTTCAATGAAAAGTCCATTTAAAACTCCGTCATTCTTGGACTGAATTTGGAGGACAGATCTTCGAGTACCGCTGTAGTTTGATCCTTTCAATTTTGAATGTAACGCCTTGCTCGCGACGAAACTTTTTATTCCTCATACTCAGTACTTGTCAAGTTTTAGTCAAGGAAAGCTTTACTATTTTCCCGAATGTATTTCATCCCTCGGGTATTAATTGATGACAATGTAGTTGTTTCACAAATAAATTAGCACATTGGCTTTTTAATTACACCACTATGGCATCCAATTAATAATTTTGGGATTTGTGCTGAAATTTTAAATTCTGTTTCAATAAATTAGGGCAAAAGGTGGGCCGTATCTTTGGAGTTGTGATTTCCATTTGTCAGAAAGGAATTTTAAATAGGAAATTTCTCCTTTCAAAAACAAACTTAACCTTTTGCTCGATCGATGAGAGATGATAACCATTAAACAATTTTTAGTGCAAGGGATCAGAATAAAAAGTGCGGGGAATTTAATAACTTATCAGACATGTCTCGGTAGCATAAGTGGAAAATGCACCGGTGGCCTGGATAGCAGGAGTTCCAGGTTCGAGTCCTGGCTGGGACAGTTAGATTTTTTATTCTGTTCCCTTGCACTAAAAATTGTTAAAATTTACGTGGGATTAAATACCAGAAAAGATCATGTTGATAAAAATTGAAGTACTAGTGGGCCCAATTATGGTTTAATATAGTATTCTCAAAACGTCGATCTTTTATTATGCTAATACTAATCATTATTTTTCGCCCTAAAGCCCTGAACTACTAATTAAAGAATTTGAAGAATTTCTATTAAGCTTGTTTTCAGATTAAATTTAAATTAGAAATGAAAATTATTATCCAAGCCAACTCCTTATTTCATTTTTCTCAATATTTCATTTTTTGTACAGTTCTTCCTAAAGACTGTACAAAAAATGAAATATTGGTGAGGGGGGGGGGGGGGGNATAATTTACTGAAGTGGAATTATTATAGTGATTTTAAATGGTGAATAACTTGAAACTTTGATTTGATGTAGCGCTGAAGGTGAAAGACCGTGGTTTCAGGTGAAGGTCTAAGGGAGGAGCCACCCTTTTTAGAACGTGTCCTAGGAGGCCTTTACACTTAATTTAAAGCTTCCTTTCACCCTTATGGACATTTATCGGGGGTAGTAAATAAAAAGAGGGCACCGTCTCGGCCCTTTCCCCCTACCTATCTAACGTGCCCTATCAGCTAACTTCCATTCCTCCTCTCAACCAATAGCTTCGTGCCCTTCTATCTTCTACCTCCTATATCCTCTCTTTTTTTTTTTGTAATTTTTACAATACTTAACTAAAATATTTTTCCAGTTTTATAAGTGTTTTAGTATTATTTACCAAGTTGGTATTTGAAGCATTATACTACTGTAAAATATGTTGAAATGAGCTAGGTAATATTTTTAAAAATAATTGACTTAAAAATCCTCAGTTTTATTAAAGCGCATAAAAATAATTGAAAGAAAATTGACTCCTGTGAAAATCTATAAGAATAAGAAAGCGAAGTATAACTTAAGAATAATGAATAAGTTCAATATTTATGAAAATGCAGAGTTTAATATTGATTAATTGCATCATTGTGTAAAGATATGTTTATCACTGGCTAGAAGATTACTCACAAATTTATATTTAAAAAAAAGTCCGTCACACTGGGATTCTGTCTGCGGGAATTTTTTTTTAATGCAATATATATAACATTATAATAATACAAAGAAGAAAAGTATAAACCACAGAAGCTGCATTAATAATGAAAATTTCATATATTTCACTATTGTGAATGTGAATGAGAGTTTATTTTCAAAATAGACTGAAAACGCAGAAGTGTGATGAAGGTAAAAGCGTCCATGATGGTGGCAAGAGGTCAATCTTTATACGATGGGGAGGGGCAGGGCTTAACAATACTTAATATATATATAAACACACACCCACACATGTATATATATATATATATATATATATAGCATACGTATTGGGTGCCATTTGTATAATGTTGCACAACACAAATGATAGAAATTTAATGTTTCTTCTTTTTATAATCTGTTTCATATAATCTTCTATGTGACAAAGAAAATTTTTAATTTTGCCTCCATATAAAATTAGTTCTCTCCCATTATATTTCATTCCGAAACACATCCTTTTAAACAAGAGCAAATGAATATTCCATATCTACTACTGTAGTTATACTTTGATAATATTTAACCATTTGATCTAGAGAATTTGAATTTTTTATATATTCATCGAGATAGAGCTATTGTTCATTATGTAGGTATATTTACTAAAAGGAATGACTCCATAGATAACAAAAATCTTGAAAGATAAGGTTTCGTTAAATCATCTATGCATTAAATCATAGAGTAAGGAGATTCTGCGCTGATGCATTTTTAGTTTGTTAAATGTTTACTCTTTATTCGATATCAGTACTGACTGACTTTGGAATGTTGAAAGGTTTCGTCTAACGTTCGGCAAAGACAATTCTCCAGCTGTGGAGAGTAAGAAGTGTGTTGGTCCTTGCTGACAGCGACAGTAATCCCAGTAAAAGAGGATCCTTCAGGACAGTAAATTTCAGATTCCTTGTTGTGTGGTTGTGTGGACATTCCTTAACACCTAAGAAGGTGATTGAATTTCAATTTAGACTGAGCTTTCTACTAAATGTTTACTATTTATTCGATATTTTTAGTATTCCTTCCAAACCGTATAGGGTCATATATGGAAGAGTATTACGTCCCTCATAATCCCCTTAAAATTTAGAAATCAAATTATATTGACGCGTTTAATAATAAAACCCAAAAATTACTCGTTTTTGGTGGAATTAGATATCCTTATTTCCTGTTATTTATCCGAGACTGAGCTTTTTGAGTTACTATTGGACGCACAATTGAGGTAGAAAATTGTTTTTGATTATATGTATTATGAGACGTTATCTGAGACAAATGTGACACTAAAAATATTATAATTTCTGAGGAGCCTGATTTGTAAAAATTTCATGAATTTGAACCTAAATTCCAGATTTTTGTGCAGTCTTAATTCTCCACGAGAGGGCATTCTTACTCATATGAAGTTTATGATAATACAATGTTACTTCATATAACAAACTAAATAATAAAATGGTTTTTTCATCTCTTATATAAATTATAATAAGAATATGTGCAGCAGATATATAAATTTAAATAGAAAAATTTACATTATATTAAATCATAAATATAACTAAATAATAGTACATTATTTCTTTTTGGGGTGAGGGGGGGAGTTCAGTCAAGGTTAATCCAAAAAATAAAAAAAAAAGTGTATTTTTTGATTATCTGCTGACATTTTTGCTGACATTGTAAGCCATCTTCAGGGCTATCATGAAGGCGAAAGGTGACTTCGTGTCATCTGGATGCCATATTCATGACTAGGTTCATGACATCTTGTCTTTATGATTGCCCGAAGATGGCTTACAATTTGAGCCGAAACGTTGGCAGATAATTAAAAAATACGATTTTTTTTTTACATTTTATTTTTTAGATATACTATGACCGACCCCCCTCCCAAAAAACAAATTACTGATAATCTATACGGTCATAAACTCCCCCATACAACAAAATAATGTATCGTAAGTAAAATATAGAGGATAAAACTAATTTAAGGAGTGCAGAAATCTACAAAATTCCAAAGATTAAAACTTAGAATATGACGGAACGCCACAAACACCTCTGTTGTTATTAATTAGCTTAAAAGCTGTTACGCAGTGAAAATGCGACATATCTCAGAATACACTGTAGAAACAAGCTGTGAGCTTTGACCTTAAGCTGGTAAATGAAAAAATGAATCCCTGTAATACATTCCTTATTCCCTATCTTACAGAATCGGTCATGCGCCTTTACAATAATTTACTGAAGTGGAATTATTATAGTGATTTTAAATGGTGAATAACTTGAAACTTTGATTTGATGTAGCGCTGAAGGTGAAAGACCGTGGTTTCAGGTGAAGGTCTAAGGGAGGAGCCACCCTTTTTAGAACGTGTCCTAGGAGGCCTTTACACTTAATTTAAAGCTTCCTTTCACCCTTATGGACATTTATCGGGGGTAGTAAATAAAAAGAGGGCACCGTCTCGGCCCTTTCCCCCTACCTATCTAACGTGCCCTATCAGCTAACTTCCATTCCTCCTCTCAACCAATAGCTTCGTGCCCTTCTATCTTCTACCTCCTATATCCTCTCTTTTTTTTTTTGTAATTTTTACAATACTTAACTAAAATATTTTTCCAGTTTTATAAGTGTTTTAGTATTATTTACCAAGTTGGTATTTGAAGCATTATACTACTGTAAAATATGTTGAAATGAGCTAGGTTTTCTTCATTTCTGAATATAACTAGCCAATGACATATGGTAGCATCGATATAATTATAACCACTTACTATATTACACCTGTAATACGAAACTAGACTATTTCTCTAGAGAGCCAGGCTGGATTTTTTTTTGCTACACATAATATAGTATAAAGGAATAATATAATATATATTTATATATATCTGTACGCCCTCCGGCGTCCGCAAAGGGGAGAGTGGTAGGGAGGGATAGAGCGATTATAAATGTTTATTCTTAGAATTGCAAAAGACTTTATATTTGTTGTGTAATTTAAATTTTAACATTTATATTTATCAAAATTATTGCAATAAATACTTACAATAATTATGGAGGAAGATATTTATGATGTTACTACGATCCTTCAGCTGTTCCAACACTCTTTTTTATTGAACAGTCTAGAATCAAGAGTAAAGTTGTCTTGGGTACTACGCACATTGCTTCCTCAAGCTTAGTTCAATTTATATAGATTTTTTTTTTTAGAGGTTTTATAGAAGTAATGTTTCGGTACTAGATTTCCGAAACCAAATTTGGTTATATATGTGTATATATATATGTGTATATATATATGTGTATATATATAAGATTTAATTCGTGATAATTTAGGAAAATTCTCGATTACTTTAAGAGAAACAATTGCATAAACCAAATTGAATCTAAAATTAATTCATTGTGTAATCTACAATCTGAATATTGAGTTTTTAACTTCAGTTATATGCTATTCATTACTTATTATAATACATATTTCCTCCTCTCACTATTCTCCTCTATTTATTATAGAGGAGAATAGTGAGAGAAAAAAATATGTTGATAGCAGGAGGATAGTGGATGAGGATAGTATGTTGATAGTAGGAGGATAATGGGAGGGAGTTGTGGGTTGCAGGATATCATATTGAGATTTGGTGGGCAGTATTTTGATAGTAGGAGGATAGTGGGAGGGAGTTGTGGGTTGCAGGATTGCATGTTGAGATTAGGAGGACAGTATTTTGATAGTAGGAGGATAGTTGGAGGGAGTTGTGGGTTGCAGGATTGCATGTTGAGATTAGGAAGACAGTATTTTGAAGGGAGTTGTGGGTTGCAGGATTGCATGTTGAGATTAGGAAGACAGTATTTTGATAGTAGGAGGATAGTTGGAGGGAGTTGTGGGTTGCAGGATTACATGTTGAGATTTGGAGGACAGTATTTTGATAGTAAGAGGATTGTTGGTGGGAGTTGTAGCATTATGTCTCGTTCTTCTGGGAAATCAGCAAAAATCGAGTTCGATTTAAGAACATTAACATATTAATCATATTTAAAAAAAAAACAAAAAAAAAAACAATACTATACCAAACATTTGAGTACTCCAAAGTTTTATAGTGTACTCAATATTCTTCAGGTAACAAAATAATTTATAAAATTCATTGATTAAAAAATTCGTTATTAAGAAAATAGCTAACATCTAAAACTAATACGAAGTTAACAATGTTTTACTTCGGCTATATACCTTCAAAAATTTGTAAGGAATGGAACTATTAAAGTTTTAAAATTTGATACTTTAACTTATATCAAAAGTTTAAAAAAGAAAGAAGAGTTATACACATTGTTAGTATAAATATGTATGTAAAGAAAGGAATTGCTATATGAAATTTTAAATAATTTAATTTACTCTTTGTCACATTTTCTTGCCGGTAATCTTGGCTGTAAGTACAAAAGATTGTTGGGAGGAAGAGAGAAGACGGTTGGTAGGAGGTGCTCTAAGGAGGTAATAAAGCGACGGCCAAAGGAAATGAACTGAAAAAGTGAGGTAAGAAGGGCTGTAGGAGGGAGTTTTAGAGGCCTAAAAAATTAAAGCCCTTGCCACCCCCCACTCCCACTCCCGAGACCTCTCTAGCGCCCTGTTAATTAAAGTTTTCAACGAGAGAGCGCGCTTTTCGCAATGGACTGTACAAGGGCAGCTCTGGCTCCTGCGGCCATCCCTTTCGTTGGCGGCTTCTTCTGCGAGCCCTCTCTGTCCTGGAGCAAGTCTCTCTTCCTCTTATACAACAACCAACAATAAGCATGAAAGTTATACAGACAACACATTGGTTATCTTATAGAATAATGTCTTTTAATAATAATACTGCTATTTAGAAATTGTGAAAACATTAATGTAAAAATATTTTACAATGATCTCACACATTATTTTCCCAGCCTAACGCTTTTGTAAGCTTTATGGTGATTAAATAAACGTAACATAATAAATATGTATAAGAGATATATTTTGATCTTGTATTCTTGTGGCTCGCGTTGCAATAAGAACCCAAACCTTAAAAGCATTTATTAGTACATTTATTTTTTTCTTCCTGACACACTTGCACTCAAAGTCAATATTTGCAAAGAGACAAATTGTAAAAAAAAATTATTTAGGCTTAAGTAAAAAAGAAACAAAAATATTTAGCAAATACTCTCCATAAAATTTAATATCAGAAGAAAAGTAGCTAATTTTCTCCCCAATTCCAAATGAAGCCATGTACAGGCGGTGCCCCTTACCCCATATCTTCCTCAATCTCCAGTCTGAAATAAACTTTGATATTAAGAAGCATTCTTTTGAAAACTGTCTGAAAAACTAACAACCTGCACTTAGACGTCTCCTAGCAAAAGCGCCTTCAGCGAAACCTTCTGCAACACTATGATTTAACGTTGATTACTTTACTTCCGAAATACGGATATATCGTACCAACAAATTCAACAGCTGAGGGCCGAGTGCTAAAATTGTAGATATTTTGTGAATACTTCCAACATGTAACTAATTGACATTAACCTAATAAATAAATTAAAGAAATACAATTTTAATATTGTTCTCCACTTTCTTTCAATAAATATTTCTTCTAAAGTAAAAGAACAGTCTAAATGACTCAGTTGACGGAACAAATTAAAATCTCTGTCCACGCACGGTTTACTGGGGGGGAACGGCTTCCTCCAAATTTGGGGGGAGACGCTGTATAATTGTGGATCAAAGTAAGAGAGAATAGGAAAGAGGAGGAATGGTAAATCCGATGGGAGGAGCGGGGTCGGCCTTCGGACAGGACAAAGGGGAAAAGAGATTATCCTGCAGGGGTAGTGGAGGGATGTCGAAGGAGACCGGCGACAGATCCAATGGTCCGGAAGGCGAGCAGCTGAATACATTTCACCACCCCTAACTGGTCGCGGGCGCCTTCAGCCCTCAAAGAACTTTCAAGCATTTCTTTGCTGCTTTGTTTTCCCTTCGCCCTTTCACTGTTCCGTACAACCCTTTGCTCTTATTCAAATGTTTTTCAGCTTTGTCCCACAAAAGGGATATGATTTGTTTTGTAGTGTTTGATGCTGTCGCAACATTAGCATTCCAAGAAGACAGCTATGTTTTCTTATACGATGATCACCGTTCTTAGCCAAATTAATACGTGAAGGTCCATCCAACTAGGTAAGTTTCGAACCTCTATTATTGTCTTTCCCTGTAACGTATTAACACTTTATTCCTGTAATTTGGAGCTCTTCTACTACCTATTACCATTTCCCTAATGTAATAAGGCTCATCATTTTTGTATAGAAATATAAAATTTTTTATTATTATTATATTTTGATTCATTCAGAAAATCTGATGATAATAATATATTGTTCTCTTACTCGTTATTACAAAGAGACTAGAAGTAGATATAAGACGCAATACAAAGATTATTTGTCAAATCTTTACATTATATTACTTGGAATATTCTTTTAATATATCTGAAAACTATATTTGAGGGGATTTCAGCCAAACATTGGACGACACTAGTTTTCTAGCACCTAAAATGATACGGTTAGTTATTTTAATACACTCTAATTTACCATCTTCAGGATGAGGAAATAGAAGGAGGGACTTTTCAGGCCCATTTTATCTGCTTTTTTGTTGAGGATTCTTTAATCGTCTCTTTCTCAGGTCTAATGAAATAGAACCATTTTATCAGCGAAAAGCTAAGCAGTAGGATTCGGATACCTTCTTTCATATTTTACTAATTCTACAATATTTTTTTTACTTGAACTCTCTCATTACTTTTTCTAGAGAATAGTTAAATTAGCAGTGTCTCATTCCTGTGAACCAGTTGTGTCGCAAAGGGTTAAAGGAGTTATCCTAGATACTTAACAAAGGATTCCTTGTTAGGTAAAGGTTTCTTTGATTTGGCTACTTGTTTTCTGTCTAGGTGGCAAGTTTCTTTGTATATATATATATTTGCTAAGCTTAAGCAGTGTAGTTAGGGCTTTTGAACTTAACAAGGAATGTTTGAAGTAACGTGACCAAGATGTCTCAAGAGGAAGTGCTTTTCTTCTCGGTAAGAAGAATAGGAAATGTGAGAAGAGTGTGAGAAGAAGAGGGATAAGGTTTGAGATGGCGGACGCTAAAAGAATTGTAATTTACTATGGGACTTGGTGGCGAGGTGGGGGAGGGGTCCTCTCATATTGCCTTTCTTCGGCAAGAACTACTTGGGGTTGGAGGAACAATGTTATCTTGCCGGCTATCATTAAATAGCACTCCAGCCATTAGAGGAACGTGATAGTGGTTGGGGTAAAAACTTTCTGCGACCAACAAGCCGTCAGCTGTCCTGGCCATTCATCCTTTCCTGACCAACAACCGCCAGAGGAAAAAGTCTGACAAAGTAGGTTCTCAAGCCTTCATACTTCCGGAAATTCCTTCTTAAATAGTTTTCAATTCTTCAGTCAGGAGAAAAACAGAATAAAATTGTCATAAGGAATTTTGGAAGTTCAGTTTTATTTTATTTTATAGTTTTCTAAACAAAATAAATGCGACTAAGAGTGATAGTACATTATTTCTTTTTGGGGTGAGGGGGGGAGTTCAGTCAAGGTTAATCCAAAAAATAAAAAAAAAAGTGTATTTTTTGATTATCTGCTGACATTTNATTACTTATTAATTATTATTTGTTATTTATTAATTCATTTTATTCATCCGTCGCTTACATATTTTTTAATTTTTTTTTCCATTATTTTTTACCGTTATTACTCTGTAGACAACTGTAAAGAAGTCTATCTTAGTTAACTTGGGGGAATTGTCGCAAAAAGCATGGATTCGCCAAAATAGCCAAGATTCCTCAACCCTATGAAGTCTACACTCCAGTTGCTTGACTCCCATTTCTAAAACTCGACTTCGCTTCCATCTATTCTTGCACTGGCTTCTCTGATCCGCTTCCAAAATGTATCAATTTCCAGATGTCGCCCTTCCACTCGGTTGTATCTGATCTCACTGCTCTGAAAATAATAAGACAACCCGTCCCGTTATCTTTCGGGGCCCTCTAAACGTTATCTATATATGCGGTCTAGTGGTATCCACAAAAATGTACCTTTAATGTGTGAAAGGTACGGCCACCCCTCTCTGTTTCAAAGTTCTATCCATGGGGTTTCACCCCCAGTATCGAGTGGATCTAATACTCTTTTGACATACAAAGTTTCTATATGTGTCCGTCACAAAAATTAAGCTTAGTTGTTGTACTTTGTTAGCTGTATTTTAGTATTGTCAACTGCTAATGCCTTGATAACTCCGATTTGTGATTTTCGGAACTCTTGTCACTTATGCTTAAATTTATCTTTCCTTTAAATCCTTTACCACTCTTACTATCCCATTGGGGCTGGCCAAACCAAGGTTGAATTTTGATCTAGGATCTTGTTGCATCTAGCAGCAATACATAAAATCCGATTCATGTATACCATAAGCCAGTGTCACATCATCAGTCATGATAACAATGTTTAACATTTGTATTAAATAAATTGAAATATCCATTTATTACATTAATTTTTAGGACATTATTTTGTCCATGTGGCTAATAGTTGAAATTTTTAACAATCGTTATTATTATTAAATCGTATATTATGAAAGTTACACATTCACCAATAATTTAATGACAAATCAGTTCTCTTCAATTATTAACCTTGACTAAGCTTATTTTTTTATAAACTATATAAATAAATAATAAATAAAGATATTTACAAAGGGTTCCATGTTCTCCATAAATAGTCATAAATTTTCTTCCTTAGCCATGTCAAAGAGTTGCTCTTCTCTAAGTTTTCATACATAATTTGATAGATTCCTTAATTGATGGATCTTTGATAGATTTGATTCTCCATTTAGCTCTGAAGAAGCCATCACAGGATGTGCAAAAGCTCAAAAAAAAAAATACTTTTTGCTCGGTCAAGCTCGGAAGAAGAATTTATGGGTAATAAAGATATTTATTTGAACATCCCAATAACCTTACTGTCCATTTCATTATTCGATATTCTAATTACATAGGCATTAATAATTTTTTATAGTTTACATCGGACATGAATGTCTCCTGGAATAACTTCCTATTCAGGAATAGGAATATTCAGTATGAGTACCCTTCATTTGGAATGCTCAGTCTGTCTCCAGGTACTCTATACTGGATTTTAGAGGGTCTTTCAATCGCCGTCTCGGTGGGGAGTGAAATAGGACCTGGACCACGTAATCCTCCCTTAATGCTCAGAACGTGGATAGACAACGTGACGGGGTGAAGGGGATGAATGTGTGACCGAAGAGGTGGAAAGCGGCAGATTCCCTTTAATGAATAATCCTTATAATAAACCCAAAACCAGAAAACCTCTGGGTATTCCACCAATGAGATGGTCTAAAAGTCAGGCAACCCTTGACTGAGGCAAAAATAGTGAATAAACTGCCTCTTAGCTTATGAAAGGGGAAGAAAAAAACACGATTTGAGGACTCTGAGATATATGATTCAGGGTAGCAACTCTCAGGAGCTTAGATACTATGCATCAATTTTTATTCATTTCATTTTTTAAAAAACAAATACGCCTCTATAACAGTAGTATATGTTTTCTAGCTTAGAGTAAATACAATTGACAACGAAAATGTGACATGTAAATTCTATATTTAAAGTTTTTGAGCTATCAACCTTTTAAAATTACTTTTTTTAAAAAATATTTTTCAAAGTTAATAGAAATTCTAGATTTCGAAAAAGATGGAATATTTCCAGAAAGATTCAGTACATTTTTATTGCGTGTAATAAACCGTAGTATATGAACATAATAAGACAAGTACCATGGTATATAATTTTCCTTTCGTATATAGATAATTTTAATGTAGAAGTGTAGTTGTCCTAATTATCTTATCGTTAAAATTAGACTTTACTTATATGTTTAACAATATTCCAGTAATAAAATTCCAATATTTAAATTTCAAAAAGTATTCCTGGGCTAAGAGAAAATAATATTTCTGCCATGCTGCTTCCAAAAGTAGATGAATCAATGCGGTACTTCCTGTGTAGGGCGATTCCGGACTTCATTTCTCTGCTGAAACCTTGATGCCCTACTGTGGTCACGCAACCACCCCCATGCCACCCTTTGCATCTTAAGGGATGTTTTGAACAATTCTTGATGCTTAATTAATTACTTAAACTCGAACAGTTTGAAAATTACTTACTTTATCAGTTATGCGAGGTGTAAGTTGCTGTGCATATTAATGCTGGATGTTTTTATTCACTAAAAATATTTAAATGTTGCTTTTGGAGTATTTTATTACCTTGGGAATAAATAAGTTCCACATTTAATGGCTTCAATTTCGGCATATGTTAATTCTAAATATGCACTTGTATTATATTTTTTAGTTCTGTTGAGTCAAAAAGAAAATGTTTGTTATTATTTAATTTCAAGTGTAGTTTTAGGGAAGCTTATTTACGATTTGCACATGAAGAACATCAATTTTAGCATTTCTGATTAACAGCTCATATCTTTGTTGTGAAAATCGAATGCTGTAAGGATTTTTACGCTTATTTAGCTATTTAAAGTGCCTTTGGCTCTATGTAGATGATTGAATTAAAAAAGCACGAATATAATTTTAAAATTTATGTGTTCATTCCTCATAATTTCTTAAACTTTTATTATTTTAAACCATTATTTATTGTTTTAAAATTTTAATAATACAATTTTTTAAACTAATTTAACATAAACTTAACTGAAATATATGAAGAAACTGAATTTATATATATAATATAAAAGACAGGGTTGGCCTTAGCTTCTCTCGTACAAAATCAGGCCTTTGATCTTTGCATGCCAATCTCTTCCAAGTGACTAATCGCAAAGATGCAAAAATCCTTTAACAGGAAACAGGAAGTTCTTTGGAATTGTATCATTTGTTAGTGTTAGTCTAGAGTCAAACCATTACATATGCTAGGCCTGTATGCTAGGTCTGTATGCTAGGCCTGTATGCTAGGTCTGTATGCTAGGCCTGTATGCTAGGTCTGTATGCTAGGCCTGTATGCTAGGTCTGTATGAAATCTGCTTGGCAACGTCATATATGTTGTACATATCATTCAGATCAGTGATATTTTTATTTAACATTCACCTCCCTGGAAAACAAGCATACATTTTATAGGTTTTCTTCGCACCTAGTATTTAAAACTTGTTAAAATTGGCACTGCATGTTGTCTATTATTCTAAAGTTTACGTCATAAATGGCATCACTAAAGTTTATGAACAAAGTCATCATTTTTCGTGAAATTCGAAAGAAAAAAGTTTAAATTGACACTGCATGCGAGGCCATTGGCTAAAATACTTTATCTACCTCTCAACATATTTTATATTTTGAATTAAAATTGCTAGTTTGCAAAAACATATGCGAGGCAATAATTCCTCCGCTGACTATGAGTCAAAAGTCTAGAAATGAAAGAAAACTGGATGTAATTAATGTAAAAATATACGGAATTAGGATACGTTAATTGTTAAAGGGGTTGTGATTGAAAAATATACCCCATCTAGACAATATGACAGAAATTGCGGGGAAGATTAAATATATTAAAACCAAAGCAATAAAGCTATTGGAAATCTGCTAGAACGAGGGAGGCATATAATATCAAAATTAAATGCTATATTATATAGTGGAATAAATTAAAGGAATGGAGATTAGTAAAAAGACTCGAGCGCTAGCCTTATTGCCCGATTTTAAAGGAAAGAGATAAATAATAGGAAAATTAGAAGGGTCTTTCTCCTGTTACATAAAAAATTTCTAAAATATAATACATAAAATTCAACAACTTTACTGAAAATGATTTCGAAGTGTATTAGTGAGAATTAAGGCGAGGTGAAGTAATTGATGATGAAGTTTTTGTAATAAAACAAACTTCAACAAACAAAATTCAAAGTACAGAACCGACATCTATTTATTTACTATCTCCTAGTATTGATATCGTAATTAGACAAAACCAAGTGTAATACACATATTTGTGTACTTGGGTCCATCTTATTTATCCTGTACACTACTGGCATCCCTACCCATCCAAGTATTCTCCTAGTTCTATTTGCAAATGAAAGGTTATTCTATCGTCCCACCCCAACCCTAAAAATGCTTCAAAAACCATCAAGAACATCTTGCAAGTGTCCACAAACGGATGTTAGTTAAAATTAATAAGTCAAAATGAATGCAAGTTAATTTTCATTAATTTAGGTAATTAATTAAAAATAACTATCTTCAATAGGTAATATTTAACAGCATTCCCATAAAACACTCACATTCCGTTGGATACCTATACTTTCATCTTGACTCACGACTCGAATGGGGCGAGTATACTAAGATGAAGTCTATAACACAATCGATGACAAGGTCTCTTGTACAGTCTAATGAATAGGAACTCAAAAATTACAATAGATTACAAACTACAAGATTGTACAAATCTCTCCTGCGGCAAATCTGGACCACTCAGACGTGCCGACAAGACTTACACTTCCAGAGAATCCTAACTTTATAACTCAAAATGCTCAGAATAATCGCAAATGCTCCCAATTACGTATCCAATCCCTCCCTTCACCTTTACTTCAATATAGCTTTAGTCCGAGAAACCGATTTCTGCCAATTTCTATAATCAATTACCATACCACCTTAACAGTCCCTGTCCTCCTAGTGTAATCCCTATAACCTCCGACTGAGGGATGCGCTCACTACAAGTAATGTGTCGCCACGTTGTGATTGTGTTATTGCCTAGGTCTGGGTATGCTTTTTGGGGTGAACTCCTTATCGCAGGTGATGGGATTTCACTTCCCGCACCTGATACTAGTCCTGGAGGGGACATGCCCAGCAGAGGCTTGAGATCCAAAAAGATTTAATTGAAAACTTTAAAAAAAAAAGTATTTCTAGTGCATATAGTAAATGTTTTAAGGATAATTGAACTTCTATTCCCCTTTTCTCAGATTTAAAAAATATACATTTATTTATTTTTTGCATTGTAAAATAATATACATCTCTACTATTTTAAAAAAGAAAGTCAGTTTAAATTAAATTAAAGAACTTTATAAGATTGGTCAAACGTATTATACAGCGTTTTTGAAAATAATTCTATCGGAAGAACAAAGATTGATCGTGTTGGGGTATGTTTCAGAGTTGTACAAACATGTTTAGCATAGAATTTTCAGTTTGGACCCATTTTATTTATTCTTAAAACAAATTGTTTGGTTTAGGCAAAAATGATGGTACATATAGTTCTTTAAACAGGATTGGGTTTTATAGGACCTGTTTTATAATAAGTGCAGAAGCCTTGCCCTGTACTCGAGGATGAAGTGAACATCCTGCAGTGCAGAAAGCCCCTCAGCTGAGAAGAAAGGGCTTCTTCGATAGCCAGGGCCTTCCAGGGAGAGAGATATACGGACAGAAAGAGGGAAGGACAACGTGATGAAGAGGGCGAAGAAAAGGATACACCAGGGATATGGGATATGGGATTCTTGCAAAAGGGAAACACGAGTAGGGTCTGTCTTCACGAGATGAGGGTCAATCTCATCTCGCAGCCTCTGTGCTAGAGGTCATTTTCCTTCAACAAGGGGGCTTATTTACTTTTACAGATTTGCCCTTACAGCACGTCAAGGGAAAGCATTTGTAATTTTCATTTGATTGTAATTGTACTGCATTTCACAAGACCTAACCACCCCAACCACTTCCTAACCACTTCTGTCTATACAATCTTATCTATTCCCAACCCATAAGATTCAACTCTGGAGAAACCCTACAAATTCTCTACTAATTATCTCCGCGGTCAACAAACTCTCCATATGTAAGCTATACCATTTACCTTTACATCATTAATGACAAAACGTTCCATTATATTCGTTGGGAGATATAATATATAATTATATAGAATAAATTATCTCTAGGCCTGATCCAAATGTATTCGTCTTTACATGACGAGAAACAATTATTAAACAAATCTTGTTGCATATATTTGATCAATATTTGTCTGAAAGAAAAACTGTATATTTCTTTAAAGAAAATCTGAGCAAAGTGAAATTCGCTTATGAAGTGAGAATAAAAAGAAATATAGATATATATGTTCACAGTTAATTACTAGCAGAGGTTGATATGATATACTTAATATTATTCTATCAATACATTGTTAAATGGAAATAATAAAAAAAAGCAATGGCGAAGGCATCTTAGAGGGAAAACTGGAACGAAAAAACCTATATGTTTTAATTCTTCAGTTTAAATGACTGTATAATTATCATTAACCTGCACCGCAACACACCCACCTCTGACATAAAACAAGAGCTCGAAGAATCCGGGTTTAAGGTCCGCCAAGTCGTGAATGTTTACGCATCCCGAAGAGACATCCAAGGCAGACGATTAGGTGGACTTCAGACCACACCACTCTTTTACGTCGACCTGGATCGTGATGACAAGACGGAAATGATTTACGACGTCAAATTTATCATAGATTGCAAAGTTGTGATAGAAAAACCCTATCAGAAACGTGGCTCAGCGCAATTTTTCAGGTGTCAAGCTTATGGGCATACAAAGGCCTTCTGCACACGCCAACATCGCTGCCGTAAATGTGTGCGACCCCTTCTAACCACTGAATGCACTAAACCTCCTGACGTACCTGCTACTTGTGCACTCTGCCAGCAAGCTCATCCAGCAAACTACAAAGGCTGCCTCAATTACCAGAAGCTCAAAGCCATGAAGTACCCTGAAGAAGTGGTAGAAATACCTCGCCCTCAAGTAAAGGCACCAGCTAGAATGGTTACTCCAGGCATATCTTATGCTTCTTTCGCCGGTCAACGCAAAACTGACAGATCAGCTTCTACCCAGCCCGTTCCAGACGCTTCTCTCAGCTTCAACTCCCAGAGTTTCCCGTCATAACTCCAGAAACAACGGCCACAACCAGTTTTCAACCCACTTCCCATGCAACACAGAGAGTTAACAACCCCCAGTCACAGCCATCAACAGCCAACCCACCTCACTTGGCAACCTCCTCTCCTCCTTCAGTTGACATTGTATCCTCCCTTAACACATTCCTAAATGAATTTAGATCCCTTATTACACCTCTTATCTCTCTCCTCGAAACCTTAGTCAGAGCATTTTTTCAACAAAAATGATCCCCCCTACTGATCCTTTCTCTGTCCTCCTCTGGAACGCTAACGGTGTTCGAAATCACATAAACGAACTCACAAACTTATTACACACGGAGAACATCGACATTGCCCTTATCACAGAGACTCGACTAACTGATCGGAACCGACTTTACATAACAGGCTACAAGACTTATAGGACAGACCATCCTGATGGCAGAGCACACGGTGGAGCTGCAGTCCTAGTTAAAAACACTCTTTTCCACTTCGAACTCTCTCCCCACTCTTCTGACTTTCTTCAAGCTGCCACAATATCACTAAAAATCTCTTCCTTTAACCTCTCTATTTCAGCGGTATATTGCCCACTCAACAAACCGGCCTCTGCTCGTCATTACTCGGATTTCTTCTCTTCCCTCGGCCCACACTTTCTTGCGGGAGGCGACTATTACTCTAAGCACTTGTTATGGGGCTCTAGGACGACCAACTCTCGTGGTCAATCCTTACATAATGCCTTATCCTCCCTTAACCTTTCCTACATTAGTCAACTCTCTCCTACATACTGGCCAACTGATCCCAACAAAATCCCAGACATCTTAGACTTCTCTGTCCACCGTGGACTAAATTCCTTTCATTCTTCAGTCACATCCCTGAATGACCTTTCCTCAGACCACAGTCCTGTTCTCGCTAAATTATCCTTGTCACCTTTACCCAAAGAATCTCCTCCATCTTTTATTCGGGGCCCCATCGATTGGGACCTCTTCCGCTATCTCCTTTCTGACTCTCTAGACCTCAACGTTCCTCTAAAAACATCCTTAGACCTAGATAATGCTACTTATCACTTCACAACCCTTATCCAGAGATGTGCTTGGGACGCTTCTTTTCCAACACCAAGCCGCTCACCCACCAGACCTCCTCTCCCCACTCATATCCGAGACCTCATCCAGTCCAAGCGCCAGGCGAGAGTCGCATGGGAGAGATCTCGTCATCCAGACGACCGTCAATTCTACAACCGGCTTTGTCGGTTGGTAAAGCGTGAGCTCAATTCTCACTGGTCAGAATCCTATAACAGCTACCTATCTTCTCTTACAACTAAAGATAATTCTCTTTGGAAGGCCACCCAAAAAATCCTTAAGTTTCAGTCTGTTTCCCCACCTCTTCGTCGTGATGATTGAACTTGGGCTCGTGCCGACGCCGAAAAAGCTGAGGTAATGGCCAAACATCTCAGACAAACATTTATCCCTCATCCTGATTCTACTGATCATTCCAAACCTACTGAAACAAAAATGTTTCCTAATGCTCCTCTTCTCATGTCCCTCCCTCCTAAAGCGGTTAATCCCTCCGAAGTCAAATACCTCATTTCCAAATTACCCAGGCGCAAATCCCCAGGCCATGATCTTATTACCACTCGTATCATACGACAACTTCCAAAAAAGCAATCCTCTTTATAACCTACCTTTCTATAGCATTCTCCGCACCACATACTTCCCTCTTCTCTGGAAACTCTCCAACATCATCCTCTTTCCTAAACCCAGTAAATCACCCAACCTTCCATCCTCTTACCGTCCCATCAGCCTCCTCCCCATAATGTCGAAAATGTTCGAATAGATCCTCTTGCTGAGAATTATACCCATCCTCGACTCCACGAACCTTGTTCCTAATCAACAATTTGGTTTTAGAAATAAGCACTCCACAATTCAACAAGGTCTCCGAGTTATAGATCGCATCTCCCACACACTTGAGTGTAAGGAATACTGCTCCTCTGCATTCCTTGATAGGGTTTGGCATAGGGGCTTGCTCTTTAAACTCAAGTCTATCCTTCCACAACCTTACTACCTAATCATTATGTCTTATCTTCCCGGTAGATACTTTCAAGTGGAGTATTCTGACCTCTACCCCGTTGAAGCGGGAGTTCCTCAGGGTAGCGTCCTTGGTCCGGTTCTTTATACCCTTTTCACTGCCGACATCCCAACACATCCTGACACACTCCTCGCGTCCTATGCAGATGACACAGCCATACTCTCCTGCAACCCAGATCCTTACATTGCCTCAATAAACCTTCAATCCCACCTTAACTCCATTTTCCAGTGTTCAAAACGCTGGCGAATACTCCTAAATGAGAAGAAATCAGTCAATGTTACCTTCACTCTCCGCAGAGGTCAATGTCCGCCAGTCCTCCTTAATAACGTTCCTCTTCCCTCCTTTCCGACAGTCCGCTACCTTGGGTTCTACCTAGACAGTAAACTAATCTGGAAGACTCACTTACAGACAAAGAGAAAAGAGCTAAACAGACGCTTTGGACAGCTCTATAGATTGCTGAACCACAGGTCCAGATTAACAGTAGAAAACAAAATAACTATTTACAAAACATTAATGAGACCCATCTGGACATATGGTATTGAATTGTGGGGCACAGTGAGGTTGTCAAACATTAGATGCATCCAGGGGTTCCAGTCCAAAGTCCTTCGCACAATCCTCAACACTCCTCCCTACGTATCCAATAAAACCATCCATTCTGACCTGCAAGTACCTTTTATTTCCGAGCTTATCCCCTCCAGATTTGAAAAGTTCCACACAAACATCCAAGGACATCTAAATCCTCTAGTCCTCTCCTTGGCATCCCACGTTCATCCCGATAACCCCCCGACGCTTCAAGAGGAGGTGGCCAAGGGACCTCCTACTCCAGTCAGTTTAGTTCAATACCTAGGGAGTGAATGCACTGGCATTTTTCTCCCCCTCTCAATCCCTCCTTTACTCCCTACCTAGTCTCCTTCTTATCCTAGGATAAGGAGAAGATGGGTGCCGGATAGTCTATCGCGGGTTAACCTGGGCTCCTCTCTGAGGACGGGTTACGTCCCGGGATAGACGAGCAGGGTATCATGTACCCCATCAAAAAATTAAGTGTAAAAAATGTACAGATAATTTTTTTTTTTAAATAAAGAGTTAATTCAGAATATAATTATCATTGTCAATTCTTAAGAAGAGTATTTTAAAGGCGAAATAGAGACAATGTATTGGATCGATGTCGATATACCTGTCAGAAGAGTATGTTGGGCTCGATGCGTGCACAGAAAGACACGGTGAGGAATTCCTCGATGTCTTCCCGGTCGAGGAGTGCAAACCTCTGTTCAGGAGAAGAAACTTGCCAGAAGAAGGAGTTTCCACGACAATTCCTAAGTGAAAAAGTTCAGCCTGCAGAGCCCCTGCCCTTCCGCAAGTAAGGATACCTTTAAGTAAGTTCCCACAACCCTTTAGGGCTCCTACTTAAATTTGGGGGGTAACTGCCCTTCTACTTTCAACTTGGACAAGGTTATTAACTTTTCTCTTCCTTTTATATTTTAATGCTTATTCACTCTCTTAGCTTTTGTACGTTTTTATATTTGTCACAAAACAACAAAAATATAGAGACTATCATCATCACCTTTGAGAAATATTCTAACTTTCACCAACTCCACTTTATGTCAAAGGCAAAAATAGTACAGCATCGAACTAAAATTCCTTCAGCTTTCAACACAATTATTTTTAATTCCTTAAATTAAATAAAACAATGTTTTTTTGTGAGGGCAAGCGTAAGTGTGGGTTTGTAATATTTAAGTATGAGAGGCTATTGAAGAAATGAGCTCTCTTTCAAAAATTGGTACTTCTCAATATTTTATTTCAGTAGGGTTTTAATGGGCAAATGTCCCTGACACATAAAATGCGTAAAATAAAAAAAATTTTTCGATATCGCTGGTGATGAATATTTTCATTTTACTCCATTTTTGCTCATACCTACAAATAAAGAATATATCTAATCATTAAACAAATCGGGGGCTCATTTTTATTGCTGGAAACTGAATATTACGCTCATTAGAATAAAGATGATACTGACACTTCAGATATTTTTCATACCTAATCTTCTCATTTTGTTGACTTTAAACTTGCTCTCTCTTTTTAAACTTAAAGATTTGCATGGCAAAAGACTAATTACAACTTACAAATCGAAAATTTAAAATTAGGATTGTATTAAACCCTCACTTCCACTTTTTAAAATTTACACCGAAACTACAAAAATTAGTAGATTTTACATGTTTCGAAAATATAAACATAAACGAGAGTAAATTTCGTTATTATCATTCATTTTTCATAAAAGGTTGTTTAAACATTTTTTAAAAATACTAAAATTAACATAACACACACCCAACATATTAATAAACAGAGATATATTCCTTTCTGCTTTCTCAAAATACACTTCGTTAAAATGTATCTGACATCTCAAACTTAAATGATGGAAAAGAATTTCATATATGTAATATTTTACTTGTTTAGAATCAAATTTTAGCTAACAAAATAATATAACAAAACAGAGGTAATTGAAGAAATTCAATTAAATATTAAATTTGATATATGGTATAAAGCCATTGCGTTTTTAGAAAGAACCTGTGTAATTAATTTACAACATAAAAAAAAAAAAAAACTGTAGAAATGATATTTACATTTCGTATGACCGCTAAATGAATTACACAGCCTTACATGAATCCCCGTAACCAAGGACTTAAAAACACCCTTTGATTTCGGTCATTTATTCAATTTGAGTAATTATAATGTCAACTCTGACAGTTTCATTATCAATAAAGCTTCGGTAAAATTTTCATGTCATGTGCTTTGTGATATGTGTTGATTAGAAACGAGATCTGGCCACTTTTGAACACAAAACATGAGTATGTATTCATTAAAGGTAAAATCGGTGGTGGAATAGGGAGGGGGAAGGGAGGTTAAGAGACTGGCCAAGAATAGAAATTGTTATATGTTAATCTTCTAGGATATATTTACAAAACGTGTTAAATGTAATAGGGGTAAAGTGTAATTTTTAACATAAATGAAAGATTAAAAAAAAAAAATTATCAGCTGTTGCTGTAAGTAAACAAAACTTACAAGTCCATAAAATTTTGATAGTTTACAAATTAGATAAAGACTTTTGCTCAAATTTTCATTAAAATGAAGGGACGGTATAACGCTTTAAGAAAAGAAATAAATTTTCCCTAAAATTGTACGTTATTTAGTCCGTGAATTAAATTTGTTTGAATTGTAAATTTTTGTTTGATGTTCTTGATCGGGTGTACATTTTAGAGTTTTGTTATTAATAGTTGATCGGGCTCCTAACATATAAAATATATAAATAATGTTCAGTATTTGGCCTTCACATCAAGTAGTAGTGAGCAGTTTTGCTTTAACAAAACAAAAGCAAGGGTATTTTACAGAAAGAAAAAGCTTACAAACTATCATTTGTATGATTCTGAGAAATTCACTCACAACCCCTGCGCGAAAAACTTTCTGGTCACCATCGTTTGACCAATCTGACTGACCAAGAATACAAATTGACCTTTTAAATTCCTTGAAGCAATAAGAAAACTTTACACGAAAGTGATCTGTCAAAAAATAAGACTTTTAAAGGTTTAATATGATATACTATTGCTTTTTTTTGTAGTAAATCAGACTATGATTTATTAAATCGAATTTCTTAGCTTCGTAGTCAATAAGTGTTCGAATTCATACTTTCAAGTCACTTAAACCATAATATATAATGGAATATATCATTGGATGTCCTCAGTATATGGTAAGAATTACATGTATAATCTTTAATCATATCATGTTATGGAATTCATTTTTTTTAATGAATAGAAACAACTGAACCAGAAAATCTTATAAAATTTCACTCATTTTTAATATCACTCCTTTCTCTTATTTATTACTTACTTTTATTATAATACATTTTGTAATTTTTTAGTTAATTTTTTTTTTTTTGCATTTGTACAAGAAGTCTGTACAAGTTTCCTTATCGTCTCCTTAGGGCTTCAACTTTCTGTCGCACGACTTCCTTCCGTGCAAGTCTTGAGAAAGGGTTGAAGAGATGTATCGAACGAAGTTGCATCGAGACAAGTATATTGGGGTAAAGAATGAAAGAAGCAACGTGTTTTGAAGAGTGTCAATTACGTGGAAATTCATATTTTCATTGACTTTTATTCTCAACTTGTTGATGAATCGACAATAATGTTCTGCAACTGTGGTATGCAGACTAGTAGCGATGGCAACCATATCATTGCGAAGGTATCTGCGGCGGAGGGAACGTCAGAGGTGTATCGGGCTCTTGGGTGCCTATACAAATATAGTATATAGATATAGTATTACCTACTCAAAAGTAAGATTTCTGAAGTAGTTTGGAAATGGAGATGCGGTAAAGGACGGTAAAAAGAAGGTTCTTCGGAGGGTTTATTTGGTTAAGGGAAACGGATTAAATAGTAAAGAAAAAGAAACAAAGGAAAGTGAGTTAGACGGAAAATACATTAATATAAATATGAGAGGAATATGAGTACTTTTCGAAGGAAAATGTGAATGAATGTGGATGTAATGAGATCCCAAGCGAGCGCCATTCTCTTAGAGAGTTTGAGAGTTATTGTAATCTGACAAGGAGTGACAGAAGATATGTTGTCAAGGATAAAGGAAGAGGGCTTTCAAGATGTCTGTCGATTTCTAACATATGGATTTGGTGGAACGTCGGTGGGGAGGAGTAAAGGTATTTCGGAAATATGACGTGCAATTATTTCGGAATCGTTTTTTTGTCTAAAGATACCCAAAACATATTCGTCAAGAAGATGCGAAAGGCTTGATGTATATTGAGGTTAAATACTTTATTAGTAAAGAACTTGTTCGGCCAAGGTCGATCCAAACAAATGATTTTATTTTTTTAAATTTTATATTATTTTATTATTTGCCGACGTTTCGGCTTACATTTTAAGCCATCTTCAGGGCTATCATGAAAGTGAGAGAGGACGTTATATCACCTAGATTAAATGTTCTTGTGGTTATTGTAGGCCGAAACATTGGTAGATAATTAAAAATACACTTTTTTTTTAATTGTATTTTTTTTGGGCGGTGAACCTTGACTCTCCAATTAAATAATATATTTCTATAAAGAAATAATTTTTGGGGAGAGGGAACGATAATCTGTTAAAATTGTCACTAAACTACAAAGTGTTTTATTAATAAGATATAATAAACACCATTTAAAAAATCTATATTACAGGAGAAGGGATTATATGTATGTTATTATTACTGCTGTAAAAGTATATCGAACAAACTCAATAGTTTATAGTATACCATTTACTTTATATACCATTTACTTTATATGCATATTTTAAAATCAGGTTCTAAAATAATTTGTGTTTTAATGAAAATTATGAAAGCTTTTGTTTCTAAGCTATTTTAAATGACTGTCGTGTTTCACATTTTACCCCCACCTTTGAGGCCATGTTTCTACTTATAAATAAAATTATATTATAA
>KZ808446.1:68801-79251 GCA_000696205.2 Oncopeltus fasciatus | reverse complement strand
TATATATATATAATATTTTTGTACAGATACACTTAATTACACTTTCAATGTATTTTTTGCATGCATATATGTGTAATACATGGAATATATCCTTTAATCTAGTGAAAATCACATAGGTAGTGTGGCATCAAAAGCTCCCTTACTCCATCCTATAGGTGTCAAGTTAACAGCCACCCCAAGCGCCCTCCTTCGACTGAAGAATCCCTTCACAGGGGAGGGGTGGGGAAATGCAGCTCGGCCAATATATATCCTCTACTCTTTTTATTATTACATTCACTCGTTATTTTTATACTTGATTTATAAGTCAATGTCATACATATGATACATGTACAGCATGTTTATTTACCGCAGAAGGATATGAAGTAATTTCACGCAGCGCTTGTTCTGATGGAATTTCCTCGTTCCTCAAATACATTTTTCATGTTCATCTCGGAGCTTCTGTACTCCAGAATGTTTAGCGTCCTTTTGAGGGAAAACATCAGAACTTTATTGCAGTTCGCTATTAGTAAGACTGCTTTTACAATTTATACATTTATATATACATATACATATGTATGGCCAAGAGTTATAGGAGTTCGAATTTTTGTTATCATCTTCTATAGTATAGAATTAACAAGTTTTATACCGAAGTCTTTGTTTATTTTCTCCCACTATTTTTAGAATTATAACAAATCTTTCTTTGCAGGGTTGAGTTCAAGAGCAAACAGTTACCAATCCAGCCCTAAGGTTCTCAATTGGTAGAATATCTGGGAACTAAGGTGGGTAGTCTAAAACCGTAATATTAGTTTGTTTTTTTTCAAAACATTTCTTACTTATACGTGAAACGTGGCATGGGCCATTATCCTATATGATAATTTCCCATGTCCCTTAATTTCGGTTATTAAGGACATTTTTTTTTTAATGCTCCATTTGAATTATGATATTTAGCATAGATATATAAGTATTGCTTTCCGTCCTTTGAAACACCAGAAGCACTCATAAAGTCCTGACTTCTCAGTAGGGACGTCTTGTCCCAGATTGTCTTAATCCTCCTCACTGGCCTTCCATTTCCTCCTTCTCACGAAACAAGCCCCAGAGTTCCCTAAAGATCATACCTTCCATTGTCCATGGAACCCAACCATGGTTTGCAGAAACCAATGAAGACGGACAATGGAAGGTATGACAGTTCTATATTCATTGGAGGTGGAAATAACCTTTTAGATTATATACGCTCTGATAGGTCCAAATTCAATATTTTAAATAATAGTAAAATTATATTGGTCTATATTAAATTTCATTTTAGAAACAATTACAAATTTTATTTTTACTTTATTATTTTATTTGTTACCATAAAGTTGCTTTTGTCGTTCCAAAACATCTTTTCTAAAGTTAGAGAGCTCTAGATTTGGTGAAATTATTCCCAGATAAGCCTCTTCCTGTGATTGGTTTTACAAAGCATTGGAATTTTCTATCTTAGCAGACTTATAGATCCTTCCCTCCCACACTCCTTAGAGACCGAGGAGATATATCTATAGAATGCAAGGCTATGTCTAACCTTTCAGGTCTTCCCAGGTGCCCTGGTGATTCTCAAGAAATGCTATTGTTATACATCTTCCCTCACGTAATCAGGAGTTATTATTTAGTAGCGAAAGAAGAAATAACAATAGCTACAATGGCTTACAGTGTCAGCAATAGATAGCGTGGGAAAATATCCAAGACCTTGTAAGCCCTAATTAAACAGCACAAGGGAGTTATACACAGATAATATAAGCCCTTAAGGGTTTAGTACTTCACACTTGACAATGAATCGGAATTGCTTAGTGCCTTGACTTGTGTACCAGAACACTCAAGAGTGGAATTTATCGCAAAATCAAAGGAAGTCATTTTCGATTTCTAGGATTTCCTTAACCTCAGATATCTGTTCTGAGATCTTCGCTGCAGCGATTCCTGATCTATTTGTAGAATATAATCTGGTTCTGCTTTGAATTTACCCGAAGACGAGATTGGAATCATTAAATACACACATTTGCTTACATAATCATCAAAGTGTCCTGAAATGTGTTGCACATAGCTCCATCCTTATGAGTTTTCTGAAGTAAACTATTTATCAGTTTTATTTTTAAAATCAGTTTTATTTTGCAACACTTTCGGATTATGTTAATACATTTTGCCGTTATAATCTTGTTTATGCCAAAACATAATATTTTAAGGCAATATAACACAAAATTAAAAGGTGTTTATGTTATCAAATCATTTTCAGGATAGCAAATTACTCACAAGAAATTAAAGTAAGCGGAATTCCTCCGCAAAAAATACGTCATAATTGATCTACTGCAGATGATATCTATGCAATAAATTTGATTGCGTAGCGACTGTAAGCTTGGAATTCTTTAATAATAGAATAATGAGATTTTTCTATTTTTATACTAATATCTTGTAAAAAGATGGTGCCTTAGATTAGTGTAATTCTTTAATACCAGCAAAAGGTTTATAATCCAGCTTTGGAATTCGGCAGAATTCAGTGCAGTAGATATTAGAGGTATAACCACAACAGCTGGTCTGTAGTGCCGATTTAAAAATTGTCAAGGATAAAACTTTTAAATGATTAGAGGGACTAAATTTAATGCAAACGGTGCCGTAACTGTTATCCATTTCGTGATGTAGCCCACCAAAATTTATTATGGGGACTCGGGGAGGGGAAGGGGGGTCATACACACAAAAAAACCAAACCCGTGGTAATTTATCTACGTAGTTTAAATGTATGACGGACTCACTGGGGTTCAGTCATGAAAATGTGATCTTACAGGACGTCCTCTCACGCCTTCATGATAGCCCTGAAGATGGCTTACTAGGTAAGCCGAAACTTTGGCAGATAATTTAAAAAATACACTTTTTTTAAAAAATTTCTGTTGGATCTACCTTCACCAAACCCCAACAAAAATAACATCTAATAATAATATCTACAGTAAAAAAAACTCTACATTTGATTATTTTTTATATTTCTTAATTAAATGAATGGATTAAAGTATACAAAGGTCACATTATAACACCAGACATCAACTTGGTATGCTGTTATGTAGGTGTTAAGCTTAACAAAACTACTGGTTGAAAGAGCTATTAAAGATTCATGATTTCATGGTTCCTAAGAGATAGAAATTACTTTACTAATTATTAAATTTGTTAACCTTTGTTCGCTACCTGGGAAATTAAGAGCTAAAATCTTACTTTTTGAAAGTGAACCTCAACGTGATATAACAGATATACTTGATCGATGAATACTTTAACCTTCGACATCGATCTCTAATAATTAAAAACAACAATTACATACAATTTTAAAGTTTCGGCCTTTTGGGGCGTCAGAGTAGCACATGGAATCTGTTCGGTTTTCGCAATCCTAACGTTGCGGATTCAAAACCCACAACATTTATCGATAAATAAAAGCTTTTCCTGAGCCATGGATGTTTAGAATGGGGTAGGGAGCTGTTGATATCCCCTCCCTCCATGGCTCTAAGCAATTAAAAGGGAGGCTTATACTTCATAGAAAATAATGCAACAGCCTTCGACACTAAGAAAAATAATAATAATAGCTGATATTATTGACATGCATAGAATTATATGTTCCGTCTTTAAAGTACAAGTGTCGGCCGTATCAATAATATCACCAAGATATGTCTCTGAACAACGGCAATCATTGGAGCATAAAGCTTTCTCTTGTTTATGAGATGTGACCCGTTTTTGTTTTCTCAAATACCAAGGCTCTATTACCTAAAACTTACACCCGAAGATAAAAAGTTTCCATCATAAAATTTCGAATCTGAAGATTATGATACTTTTATCAACTACTTCATTTATTATTATTAAAAATAAATATTCCAAAACCATTAATAGGTTCTATCAAACATAAGTAAGGACAGAGAATAACTGGTTATCGAAATTTTTACACCTATCTGTATCTATCTATTACGTTTTCTAAATTTATATTCTTATTTAAAAAAAAAATAATATAGTTAAGCAAAGAAATTACAGGAATATAAAATCTATTTAACAATAAAGTAACCAATCGAAAAGCAATATAATTCAACTTAGAACTAAACAAACTTATTACAGTGTTTAAAATTAATTTTATTAAACATTTTATTCAGAAATGACATCCTTGGGCGTGCAAATGGGTTTATGATTCACCTGAATAGCTACATTCTAATATAATTCTCGAGAAATCAAAATGATTTCATTTAAAGTATACATTATTTTGTGCTATGTAAAGATAAAATAAAATTTTTAGTTTGCAAATAAATGAAATCTGTCAAACTTCAGTGGGGATATATATCTACTCTATTCTTGATATAATTCTCATTGCACTTGGACGGGAACCTTCTTGAAGAGACATGTTTTACCAATAGCCAGGCAATCTAAATCGTTCTTATAAAATTACCACAATTAAAACAATGTTATAATCTGTTTTAAACCAGATTGTTAATTAAAAATGGAGGACGATCCAAATCATTGAGTTCATAAGTTCCTCCAGACATTCTACAATGACTTGGCTCCACATTTTCTAAGCCATAGACAACATCAGCTAACGTCGATCATCACCTGAGGACTAGTTAGTAGCTTTAACTATGACCTCAGCCAATAAGTATTGTTAATGGCAAATACTAAATGGTCAAGTAGTCTTCCGTTCGGATTGGGCCCGTATGAATATCGACTCGCAATCGATCTGTCGCAAACTATAATAAATACCCGGACAGATTAGTCATCTCTCCGATGCCTACGAGAAAACTATACGAGAAAACACACACTGGTTTGGTGCAGTAGGTATCTGAAACAGACATTAGTAATCGTAAAGGTTTAGAATTAACTGGTTTTGGGCAGAAAGAATCAACTTATACCTTGAAAGCTTCTGAACCAACTCTTATTTTCATAAGAGAAGGTTTCGTGGTCTGGCTTCGTCTTCCTCAGAGGCATTCAGAAATAGGTCCAACCTTTGAGAATGGTACTGCCAGGATCAAAAGTGCCAATGTCGATCCTTTGACTTGCAGTGTGTAGTTGAGTACCTTCAATGTTAGCCGCTAGTTGAAGTTGACATCTACGCCGTGATATTCCTTACACCTTAGTTAGGCCTCGTTGCCAATAATGTAGAATAGTGAATAATGGTTAAGCTTAAGTGGCAAGTTATTTGTTAGAAGTTGTTTTATTAAATATTAGATTTATTAAATATCATTTAACATGGAAGATAACCTCAGCATATGACAGAGCTGGCAAGAGCTTTTATATTGAAATATACATAGTTTGTCAGTACAGTCACGGTTAGGGAGACTTGGAGAGAGTGGCCAGGAACTAAGTGGAATCGATAATGTGAGCTGCATCTGATTCGGCCCTGCCCTAAGTGTAATTGACATGTAATAAGGGCTGTCCTAAGTTAGGGCCCTGAGGGAGTGCACCCCCAACAGATGGAGTTAGGAACTGACTACAAGTTTACACTCCCTTGGCTTGTAGTCCCTGCACCATTGCCATTTGTAGTGTCCGTGCAGGAACATAATCCCGTTATGTAGAAGTCGTATCTGTGTGTCGTATGGCTTAGCATTGTACGACTCCCCCATAACGCCCGAAAAAATCCTTCACCTGATTTAGGTGGAAAGAATATTCGACTCCTTCATTGCAGTCTCAAATTCTTTCTAGCTACATTTCTAGAAACTTGAAAAACATGAAAATCCTACACCCCATTTCAATAGCCTTTATTCTTTATTCTATTACTTGAAAATTCATTTGTTTCAGTTAATATTCACTTGTATTTTCTAGTAAAATTTGGTTGTTAGAATCTCACATTCCAAGGACTAAAAAAAAAAAAAAAAAAAATCATCACAGACGCATGTAGTTCGCAGGAAATGTAGTTTGTGTGAAAACCAAGACAAATTAAGTATTTTTGAAAGTAATAAAAATACTTTTTATGCAAATACAGTACACCCACCTGTAAAAGAGGGTTTAATTGTGTGATTATTTGAACTAAAATATCCACTAGAATTGAGATATGTAATTATTTAAGCGTCTGAAGTACTTTTCAGTTTGTGAGGTAAAACCATTAGATTTATTAACCAAAATGTTGAAATGTGAAATGTTTCACAAAATGTAATGAATATACTTATAAACAATTAATGAGAGGGAATAAAATAAAAAAAGTCTATCTGTCCCAAATAAGACTCGAACCTGGATCTCCTGCTTGCCGGCCGGAATGTTTCCATTATACTGCCCGGAAAGCAGGAGTTCCAGGTTCGAGTCTTATTTGGGACAGATAGATTTTTTTTATTCTATTCCCTCTCATTATCTGTTTAAAATTTACGTGAGATAATAAATCACAACTAAATTAATATTTATAATGAATATACTTATTTATAACGCTTAGAGTTCTGGTATGTTGTATTATGAATCTTTGGAGGAGGAATATGAATAAATTGTAGTATGGTTTGTCAAATCTTACTCTGAAAACGTGATGAACTGTGAATTAGTAGCAAACAGTGCCCTGAGACGTAAGCACTCCAAATATAACCTCACTTTCAATATGATTCTTTCTTGACAACAGAGCATGGTTACGTAGGTTACACTAAGACATGTCAAAATTCTCTACAAATTTATTCACAAGCATTTAAAAAAAAAAAGACAATATCTGTAATATCAATTTAATCGTCGAAGTGATTTCAACGTGGTTCACCAAGAACAAGAAAGGATTTTACTTAAAAAGTGTTTTCACATATCTTTTATTATATGAATTATCAGGGCTTTACTCAGACTTACAGAGGAAAAAACGCATAAATCTTCAGACGCTAAAGACACTAGTAAATGTTATAATGAATCTATTTCATGGAATAAATTATATAATTTGAATAAGTTCGAAAATTTAGATTTTTCAAGTAACGGGGAAAGTTTTTTCATAAGAGACATATTAAATAGCTGACCTCAAGTTTATATTCAAGGAATTGAAAAAAGAAGCGAGACACTCTACCGAAATTACAAATGTTATTGAAAAAACGAAAAATATAAATATGAAACAAGACACTTTTAATTTAAAATATCTTCTGCAGTAAAAAATAAATAGAGTTATTTACCTGAATTATGCGAACATTTTTTTAAATTAACATATCAAAAATTGTGATAGCGTCAATTTTTTTGTTGAGGCAAGAATATACTGTTTTTTTTGTTTTTTTTTTTATAAAAAAAAGAATATGTTCAAATAGAGACTGATCACTTGCATTGTAATGCATACCACGGCTCATTTATCTCGTTATAATCAAAAATAGCAAAATATTTAAGAAGATCTGAATTTAAAAAAAATAAGAAGTGTTGACAATGATTCATAAATGTAAACCGTATAAGAAAAGTATGGAGATAAAAGAACGTTCAAAAGTCAGCCTATCTGAAAAACTAATGAAAAATGATCGTGTTAAAAGAAAATTACAAAAACAGAGAGACATAATGCATTTTGAAATAAAAGACGTTTGTAGTATGTTGGCCTCTGTTTTTCAGGAATTTGGAGAGCAAAAATCAGAAGCTGAAATAAAATCTATGATTTCTAGTGGTAAATGTTTGAATATCAAGAAATGTCTCATCTCACTTGTAAAAAACAACAATAGCAGTAAATCGGACGGCAATGGCCATGAAGAGTGTAGAAAATTGATCTTCAACTTGGAAGACAAAGTAGAATATCCAGAAATCTACTGCGAAAACATTGCAAGGGTTCCATCTAAGTGCAACGTGCAGCTTGAGGAACGCGAAAGAATGACTCCCCTTGGGATGTGCTGGAAACCATCCGAGATGACAGAGACGGAGATCGGGGACTCGGAGATGAAGAATACCTCCCTCATGAAGAGTCTCCTCCAGCAAGATCTGTGGGACCTCTTTGTTCTTCTGGAGGAAAAAAGGCAGGCGCTCATGAAGATGGAAAGGAAGGTTCTAGAACTGGAAGAAGAGCACGCCAAGTGCATTCAAAGTCGAGCAGGAAACGAAAAGAGAATCCAGAAACTCGAGATGGCACTGGAGACTGTACAATGGCGCAGATGGCACAGCCAATAACTAACACTAAAACGAAACATTTTTGCTTATAATATTAATGTTGTTTAAGTACTAACTAATTTCTTAAAACTGTGATCTGCCAGGTAAAAAAAACGGGTTTTGAATTAATATGAATACAATAAGCAAATCATGATTACACACTAGTAGAAAATGTCATAATGTTCATTTCTGCTCGGATCAAGAAATACGTCGCACAGAGAAATTTGTATATAAAATAGTTATTTCTAAAATTATTGATCGCCACAGAAGATAAAATAGGAGGATTATCTTTCACAAAAACTACAAGTTAATATTACTTATATCTCTGAGAAAGAGAAACTAGAACGCTATCGAGTAAGATTTTCTCTTCTTTGTCCAATAAAACATCTTGTTATAACTTAAAAAAATATTAATAATCGATATATATGATTCTTCAAATACAAATTACAATTTCAAGTATATGATGTAGAGTAATTTCATAAATCTATTCTAATAATTTCTGTTTTATGTCTTACACATGACACACATATGGTGTGTGCGTGTATATATATATATATTCTGTTGTTCAGCCACTTAGGGTCATGGAAGGAGNTATGTACATATATAAACACCATTATGATTGGCAAATAAGAATATATGAAAATCGGTCACTTTTAACTGAAATCTTTTAATCATTTCCTGAGAATTTTTTTTTCTTCGATTTATTAGTCATTTTTAAAAGAAGTATACTTCCTAATTGTTTATTAGCGTAAAAATATTAAGGTATTTTATTAAGAATTATTTCTTTGATTGTAAAATACTGAATATTTAAGTATAACATAAAATTGTAATATTTCATGCAATTTATTAATCTTTCATCAAAATAAAAGTTCAAACATCCATATTTTATATGTATACTTTAAACTTGTGACTACTGGTGAGAGAATAAATAGACTATATATATATATATATATGGGTGTGAAACGTGCTTCTGGTTGTGTATGTGAAGGTAGGGGTATGTGGGGGTGGGATGAGGTAAGGGTTGAACAGAATGACGAGGGCAGAGAGAAGGGAGGAAGGCGAAGCGGCAGTAATAGGGTGTTGGAATGTGGCAGGCAAAGGCGACACCTCAAAGAGCGACCCCCAGCGCGGTCTTCATCACAAGTCTTGTTTGTCCCTACTTGTCACCACTGTCCAATACAGGGAGAACGCCACCTTTGTCCTGAACGAGTGCTCAGTGCCATCTCCCAATAAAATACTTGCCTAAAAATACGTTTCCATACTAGTGGACTATAGAAAATCAAAGCAGTTGCGCAGGACACCGTAGGATTGGGATAACATATGCCAATTATGAATGTAGGTACGATTGCATCCATTTTAAATTTGAGATATTGCATTCAATGACTTACACTTCGACACTCCCAAAAATCGACTCCTTTTCTACACTTTTACTCCTACTTCTACTCCATTACTCCTATTTATCCTAATCCTTTTTCCATTACTCCTCCTTTTCTACTCCTCTATTCAGTCATTCATTCTACTTCTTCTCCTCTTCTACTCCTATATTTATTACTGCTTTTTCTACGACTCCTCTTTTCTACACTTTTACTTCTACTTCTACTCCATTACTCCTGTTTATCCTAATCCTTTTTCCTTTACTCCTCCTTTTCTACTCCTCTATTCTGTCATTCATTCTACTTCTAGTCCTCTTCTACTCCTATATTTGTTACTGCTTTTTCTACGACTCTTCTTTTCTGCTATTCTTTATAATTCTACTCCTCTTCTACTCCCTTACTCCTATATCTAGTACTCATTTTTCTACGGTTCCTCTTTTCTGCTTTTCTTTATAATTCTACTCCTCTCTTTGCATATTCGGCAAAAAGTAAAGGATTTCAAATATATATATATATATATATGTGAGCTGCATCTGATTCGGCCCTGCCCTAAGTGTAATTGACATGTAATAAGGGCTGTCCTAAGTTAGGGCCCTGAGGGAGTGCACCCCCAACAGATGGAGTTAGGAACTGACTACAAGTTTACACTCCCTTGGCTTGTAGTCCCTGCACCATTGCCATTTGTAGTGTCCGTGCAGGAACATAATCCCGTTATGTAGAAGTCGTATCTGTGTGTCGTATGGCTTAGCATTGTACGACTCCCCCATAACGCCCGAAAAAATCCTTCACCTGATTTAGGTGGAAAGAATATTCGACTCCTTCATTGCAGTCTCAAATTCTTTCTAGCTACATTTCTAGAAACTTGAAAAACATGAAAATCCTACACCCCATTTCAATAGCCTTTATTCTTTATTCTATTACTTGAAAATTCATTTGTTTCAGTTAATATTCACTTGTATTTTCTAGTAAAATTTGGTTGTTAGAATCTCACATTCCAAGGACTAAAAAAAAAAAAAAAAAAAAAAAAAAAAAAAAAAAAAAAAAAAAAAAAAAAA
>KZ808446.1:48703-68261 GCA_000696205.2 Oncopeltus fasciatus | reverse complement strand
GAGTGTGTGAGAGAGAGAGCTGCTTTTTCTTCCATTTCTTTAGTTCATTACTTTTGGCTATTTATCCTAAAATGATTTAACAATAACTAATTTTCATTTAATAGCCAATATACCAGGTGAGAATATTCTAGGAGATAAAAATCTTAAAAAAGGTCTGTTCATTTGACTAATCAATTCAATTAGTCAATTATTTGCAAAAGTATTGACTCTAAAGATAATTATTTGCTACAGTATTACTAGTTCAGTTATTTAATTTAAAAGCTTTGAAATATTTATTTATTAACTTACATTATCAAAATGTATAGGTTCCAATAAAATATTTTGCCATTCAATATAGAATATATTGAGGAGGATATTTATTAAGTTAATAATACACTCAGAGCCCATAGA
Source organism: Oncopeltus fasciatus (assembly GCA_000696205.2). Lineage (NCBI taxonomy): Eukaryota > Metazoa > Arthropoda > Insecta > Hemiptera > Lygaeidae > Oncopeltus > Oncopeltus fasciatus. The sequence continues at coordinate 67,871 of KZ808446.1, read as the reverse complement.
TAATTATTTTCAATTTAATTATACTAAAACAAAGAAGAAATTAATTGATACCGGAACAAGGATGAGAGCTTGATCAGGCACTTGATATTTCAATGGAATGTTAAATGAATCACTATGGAATCCTTGCTCGCAATCCTTCGAGTACCTGCTTGGTGGGGATACTGCCTTCAGTAAAAAGTACCCATTTACATTGAATAGGCCTACTGAAGTCTCCATTTAGTTCAGGACTGATCTGCAAACTTCATGGCGATGTCCAGTCGCCATTTCGGCCAACCACTGATACTCACACACCTTCCTTCGGTCTTCCGGCTTGACCTCAGCCCAGGACCCAACTCGTCCCTTTTCTACACCCTTCATACACGATTCCAGCTTGAAGCACTGCCTATGGACCTAAATGCCTCTTGTAGGGGATATTGTTGTGTTCCAATGAACTGGGTGGAGCATCCTGGTCATTGATCTAACTTGCGCAGTGTGCTGGAGAACTTCCGCGCCCGTCCCTTTGCTCTTGTCTGGTACTGACCTGATGTACCTAAAGCTCTGGAACAATCTCGAGGACCTCCGCAAACACACGGCCAATTTTCAGTCCTAGCTCCAGCTCCAAAATTCCAGCTGTTTCCTCACAGCTTAACTTAGTCGTCAACCAAATACACGGAAAAGACGTTCTTTAAGACGCTCAACTACGAGGTTATCACCGCCTTAAAAATTATATGTAACAATGGTTTAAATTACTTTTATTTAACAATGACTTTTACTATTTTTTTTAATGAAAAATGAAAGCCAAACGGTGAAGATAAACATCATAAGACGGAAAAAAAAATATTTTGGGGTGAAAACTAAAGAAAAGCTAAATGAAAGAATCGAAAAATTTTCCTTAGAAAACTCGAATATGTTGTACAAAATATAAAATAAAAAGTTTTGAAAACCAAAGGAATCATTAAAAAATTAATTTTCAGAGTCACGTATAATAATCAATATAATAGTATAATAATCAATCAAAGTATATATATATATATTTATATATATACATTTTATATACATAGAAAAATTTGCACTTTCCGATTTTGTTTGCTTAGTCAGTATAAAACACCCTGATCTTTCAGCTATTACGCATCCTATATTGCTTATGTTTGTACCAATTGACAAATTCTTACTGATTAAAAAAAAAAAGAAAGTTATGAAATATTTTCTGACGGATGTGCTATTGAAAAAATGATAAATTTGTACAAAAGGAGAGTTTGTTGACCGTAGATATTATTCTTAGATGATTTTAGTTGGGTTTCGGTCAAGGTAGATCCAAAAAACACAAATTTAAAAAAAATGTATTTTTTAATAAAGGATTATCTGCCAACGTTTCGGCTTACTTTGTAAGCCATCTTCATGATAGCCCTGAAGATGGCTTACAATGTAAGCCGAAACGTTGGCAGATAATCCTTTATTTAAAAAATACATTTTTTAAATTTTTGTTTTTTTGGATCTACCTCGACCCAACCCCAACTAAAATCATCTAAGAATGATAAAATTGTAGCACACATTTACTAATAATTTAATATAAAATCCTTAAAAGAAAGATTCTATTATTACACACATTATCTTTCTTTTAATAAGTTGCTAAAATGATAAGCAGTTTTAATTTTATATTATGATTTAATTTAAAATTTTATATTCAGCATACAAATTTGTATTTAGCTAGCATTGGATGTACAATTGAATTCAAACACTATACACATGGAAATGGTAAAAGTCAATTAAGCGGGGTGTAATTTAGAAGGCTTTTGTCGGTTAGGAGTAGGGGGGAGACGGGACTGGAATTGGTCCCGACTGTCGCTAAATTTAATTAAATTAGGGGCAATAGAGAGAGGATAAGGGGTGGGAGTGGGGGGTGGGCGGAGAGAGAAGGCATTTGTCTGCGAGTTCTGTAGACTGTAAGCAAACTCCTTCAGTCGCGAGAGGTCGATCAAATATTACCAAAGACAACTTTCATCAAGAGGAAGGCTTGAGAACTGTCTGTCTGTCTGCCTGTCGACAAGCAGAACTCGTATCATGAATTTTTAAATTTCCAATTAATTGGTGCAGCATCGTCACGGTCGAGCGGCAAACACCCCACCCTGACGACAAGTGGAGAGAGAGAGCGAGAGAGAGAAGGGGGGGGGGGGGAGAGAGAGAGAGAGTGAGTGTGTGAGAGAGAGAGCTGCCTTTTCCTTTCCAGCATCAGATCTACAATGCTCTCTCACTGGTTTAAGCTAAGATTTATAAGAAATAATGAATTTATTTACATTGAAAATTGTATTATATAAATCAATTAAGAGCTGAAAAAGTTATCGGTAGAAGAAGTATCGGTACTCTAAACCGATTATTTTATTCAATCTTCGCTTCATGAAATTAAAGTAAAGCTCAAGGAAAATCCGCTTTCCCCGTGAGTTAGTCCATTTCCCGAGTCGAGATACGTCTCAAACCTAAAATTGATAAGTCGCAGATGAATTTCAAATAAGTCTATCATAAAATTGATTTTAGCTTAAGGTAAGTGATGAGACATTACAAGAGACTTCTTAATGGGATGTACATAAGGTTTCCTTATGGTTTAGCATTTGTGCAGTATCCCCCGTCAAGTGAAATCTAGAAGTGATCCTTGCAGACTGTCGTTTAATACTAACCTGAAAATGATTATAGTGCATTGAAACTTGAAGAGAATAAAATATTATAAAGCTGGAAAACAATATTGTAATGGACCATGTGTCAATAATAATTAAATGCAAAAATAATTTTAATTTTATTTATAACAATTATAATTATACTCTTTAATAAAAGAAAAAACCTTCATTTTCTGCACTTACTTTTATAAGAAAAAAATAAATATAAAAAAACAAACTTCACACAGATAATTAAAAAATGTATACAAATAAATTAAATGCGCTTATTTACAAAGGGACCTCAAGAACAACTTGTATACACTCACTGACACTCACTACACTCATGTCACTGGCGCTACAAGGGCCTCGACCAGCTGTTAGATGCAAGATCTGCTACGATCGAGGAGCTTCTTCTTTGAAAATCCCACTTCCTGTTTAAAGTGGATTAGTGTCAGGAGGAAGCACTTGGTACCTGCAATGAGTCCTTCCGGTACGAATCTCGTCCTTTTGTTACGTGCTTCACCCGAGCCATTAATTACCCGCTCCTTAAAACTGGTCTGTCTCAGAACAGGCCTTGACTGAATTCGAAGCAACGCCCGTTCCTCCGCGGGTTGATAGCGTCGGCTACGATGGTAATACTTGTACAAGCTAATATCTTCTCTATCATGTGTCTTACTCAAGACCGTCTTATACGTAACCTAAATTGAAGATGGGAAGCTTGATGATGGCCAGCTGGTGGATCTGCGATCACTGATCGATAGGACACCTCCGTAGATCTACGTTAGTTAGCTACCGACGCGAATCCTTGCTCACCAAGTAGAACAGGTGCGGTACATTCCGCTACTGATGTAGTGCCTTGCGGACGCGTGGTCCCTGTCGATCCATTTCTTCCTTGCCGCAGAACTTCTTCCTGAAGACCGTAAAAATTCTTCTGGACGATCTCATATCCTTATTAATACAATGCGGATGCGCGCAGTCTTTGGCAGCGTGAAGATGTAATTGGTCCGCACGGTCAAGTGGAATAGAGCCCAGTTCTTTCTTGGTTAGTTTCCTTACTCGATGGTCTACCGCTTTTTCGCGATCATTGTATGGCGAAAATCGGTTGAGATAGATTATTTTAGGTTTCCATTTCCGTTGCTTCACAATACGGTATGTGAGTTATTATTTTATAAGGTCCTTCTCAAGAACTCTAGAGTTTAGGAGAAATACCCCTGACGTCTTCGAGGATAATGCAGCCATTCCAAGTCTTCTGGTTGGAAAACTTTATCAGCTAAGATTTTGTACCGTACCTTCTGGCTCTAGCCCCCAGGATCGCTATCTTACGAATACTGTCCATTCCTTTTGGAAGATTAGTGACATTGTCTTCTCCTGAGCGAAGGATGACTCCTCCATTTTCTAATGTTATCACTCCTTTTGGCAACGTAATAGCAGAATGACTGAGATGTTTTGTTAAAGGCTTTAGTGTAAGTAATCGAATAGATTGGTAATTCACCAGGATGTTAATGATAATTTCTCCGAGTAGTAAAAGCTCAACAGAATCGCATCTACAAGAAAAGATTTGTGGCTTAGTGTCTCATCAGATTGTTAATGGTTGACCAGGCGATCCTCTGGAGCCATGAAAGAGACAATGTAGAACATTTGCTTATCGTTAAGACAAATATTTCTATTTCTTAAATTTTTTATTGGATGATATGGACTAGTTTTTTGATAAAATCAATAATGTTCTAGAATACATTTAGAAACATATATGTCTGTACGCGCTCTAGTACGTTTTATAGAAAGAAAACTGTTGGTTCAGAACTGTTTTTCCCTTTTGTTTAAGTTGTTTCCTTTTCAACCATTTAGGGTCAAGAAAGAAGGGGCTATCTACAGGTTACCACCCGATTCTAAGCATCCATGGCTCAGGACAAACTTTTATCTATCGATATAAGTTTTCCCACGACGTGACTTCAGCGTCAGGATTGCGAGACCCGACCGAATCCCTTGAGCCACTCTGGCAGCTCGGTTCAGAACTAACCTTGGATTGTAGGATAGCAACATAACATAACTGAGATGGCTTTAATTAATAGTGAAATCCAAGTCGACCCTGCCTGATTTCATAAGGACTTGTAGTATTCGAATGTGTTTCTTGGATCTAGTCGTTAGATTGCAAAAGGCCGCATTATTGTAGATTGACGGCAGAGTTAACATGGAGGAAGATGCCTGAAAGCCGAAAGATAACTTATCTCAAGAATCTGAGAGGTGAGATCAGCACTATCATTCTGAAATGGCCTCTTCTGCGCCTCCTTAATCGTTAATCAATTCTTGGCGTAGTTCAAGGTGCGGCGCTCTCACATGAAGACCTTGCTAACTTACTCTATCCCTTGAGGTCTTACTCAAATTTAACGACCGAGCTTGACTTTAATGAAGAAGGAATAATGTTCCCTGATAATTATAGCTCGTAAAACTTAAACTCTACACAATTACTACTTATATTATTCACTCATTAACTTAAAGATCGAGCTATAGTATCCAATACCACATTATTTATAGTTTCTACTGCGCCTCAATAGTTGTTTTTTTTACGTTTACAGAAAAAGTAATAATGATTTACATCCTTCTTACTTCCTGAGCAGTCTGGAACCATTTTACATTACGTATTACATTTTACGTCTGATACCATTTCTTGCTAATAAGTCAAATTAGATTTAAATAAACATTCAATTGTTATTACTGAATATTATTAGTAAGTATTAAATTATTTGCTATTATATAGCCGGAGTATATAATAAAATTAGTGAATTTGATTGTATTCCTGCATATGATAGTATAGTAGGCAAACACTACCTTACTTGTTCACAAGGTCATGGCATTACAGAGGACATTTATGAAAATAGGCTCTTGCCAAGTTGCGCGCATGGCCTGGAAGTCCTCCTCCCTGTCCTGGACAGGAAGTCACCCCGACGAGACAACCCCTGTCGGAGGGGTACAATATCCAGCCTGTCGAGCCCCTAGCTGGGGGCTTTATTGAATAAATCTTGCCAGCGATCTCGTTGGGCTTAGCAGCCGGAAAGGCTTATGCCAGATCAATATTGGATAAATGAAAATCCACTCTTTCCACACATTATCCTGACACCCTTTTCAATTCCCTTCCCGTCTATCCCTCTACATTTTTACACGCACAGGTATTTCTCTCTTCCGCTTATTTTTTTTTATTTACAGTTTTTATTGGCGCATATGTTTTTTTTTAATCACTTCTTTCTTTATACGGTATACGTCTCTATAACTAAAATGTTTTAAATTACATAGGCTATTTAACAAATTTGCCGCAAAAATAATTTCTTTTATATATATGTCTGTGTATGTGTGTGTGCGTGTTGTGTGTGACTGTGTGTGTGTGGCTGTGTGTATGTGTGTGCGTGTTTCTGTATAATTACTTCAATTAATTAAGTCATGACTTAACAAAGACTACTTGGCAATTTAATGCCATTTTCTTAAAGACAGTTAATTTTGGCGCAGTAGTATATCATTATTTTTCCTTAAAACCTTTTGGGGTATCATATTAAGAGATTTTTACCAGTATTCCTCGATTTATGGAAGAATTGCAAACTTTATTCGACATTTAATAGTCTTTGCTTTTAATACAATAATAATTGCTTCCATCAAATTGGAAAAAAGTAATTAAATTTGGTATAGGCCATGTTTAATGCTTTTAGAAGCATAAAAATAGTTAAACTGATGCATTTTTAATATTTCCTTCCACCGCTGTCTGAATTGCTTCACATTTTATTTGGATTTGCTAGTTAAACAATTTGTAATGCAATTCTTCGTAAGAAGCGTATGCCAATTATCCCTTTGACAACCAAAATCTGTGCCCTTTTACTTATTTATACCGTCCTTTGCAGACAAACACACACACACACACACACTCAACCACAAATACCTACACACACGCGCACTCAACCACAAATACCCACACACACGCGCACACATATAAAAATAAACATATGTATGTTCCAAGTATAAATATTTCATGTATGCCAATAAAGAATTTTTATCTAATTTTATGTTAATGTTTAATAAACCTTTTGAATATCAGTTGCAAAAGGCTCTGAAAAAATAAAGTATGTTTTATGAAAAATATTTATATTCAAAAGGTAAAACAACAGCCACCATACACTTTAGCCAACCTTCATTCATTTAAGATGAAAATAAAATAAGAAAATATTTTTGGGGAGAAGGATAGAGATATGGAAAGCACTGTAAAAAAGAAAACGTGTTAATGTATATGAGAACGAATGACGTAATTCTTAGCATATCTCAGTAAATTTACAACCAAGAATATTTACTTTCTCACTGTTACTTGTATATGAGAACGAATGACGTAATTCTTAGCATATCTCAGTAAATTTACAACCAAGAATATTTACTTTCTCACTGTTACTTGTATATGAGACCGAATGACGAAGTTCTTAGCATATCTCAGTAAATTTACAACCAAGAATATTTACTTTCTCACTGTTACTTGTATATGAGACCGAATGACGAAGTTCTTAGCATATCCCAGTTAATTATCAACCACGAATATTTACTTTCTCACTGTTACTTGTATATGAGACCGAATGACGAAGTTCTTAGCATATCCCAGTTAATTTACAACCATGGATGTTTACTTTCTCACTGTTACTTGTATTTGAGGCCGAATGACGTAATTTTTAGCATATCTCAGTAAATTTACAACCAAGAATATTTACTTTCTCACTGTTACTTGTATATGAGACCGAATGACGAAGTTCTTAGCATATCCCAGTTAATTTACAACCAAGAATGTTTACTTTCTCACTGTTACTTGTATATGAGGCCGAACGACGTAATTCTTAGCATATCCTAGTAAATTTTTGCAGAAAAATGTATCATTATTTTAATCAAATCTTAAACCAGTCTTAATATCTCAAAGTAAAAATAATTGCAATACGTTATTTAAATTAAGATATACTTAATTTTACATTTATTTTGGTCTTATTATACTACACATTCGCTGTTTACCGCTACTAACTAAATCATAAGTTATCTCTTAGCATGTCAATGTTAATGGGGTCAATGTTAAAACGTGAAAGGTTTTTTGAGGTATTATGCATAATGTGTGTGTGAGTGTTTAACAGTCCCATTTTACAATAGATTATGTAATACGTTATAGTAATTTTCGGCTCTCTTTACTTGTAATTAGCCTATATTTCGTTGATCTTATAAAAAATAACCTGTACAAAAACTGGAGAAGTTAGTGGAGGTTTCGGCCAGGATCATAAAAATAAAATACTGTTAAACAACCTCCCTCGGAGATCTCTCCAGACATCACTATCGCCTTTATGATGACTTACAAATTAAGTCGAAACGTCGGCAGTTATAAGATAATTACTCAACAGTTTTGGAGTATTTTATTTTCCGATCCTGGCAGAAACCCCGACTAATTTCTCCAGCTTAATACTCGACGGCCAACGAGCCTCCAACTATGTCTGCACATTGAAGCCATATGCTATGATCCATATCCATATCATATAAACTATTTAATGTATTGCATCTTTTCTTTCCTGTCTGTCTTTGTTGATTCTCGTAGTACAAGTAAAGTGAGAAATCCCCCGCAAGGCTACATAAAGTTATGGCTTAACTTCCCTTCCCTTCTCTTCATCTTCTTTCGCTACCAGTAGCAAATGTAGGGCGATAAAAAGAGACGTTATTTATGTTTCGGTATATCATGGAGGCAATTTATTGCGGCACTGGAAGATGTTAGGGCTGAAGAAGAATGGCGAGCTTTAATCACCATGTTTCGCCATGATAAAACTAATAAAAAACTGTACGCGAAGATATTCAGCGTGCATGTTTGTACTTTGCAAGAGAACGAGTGTGACCATCAAGAAATTGAATTAGACATATTCATTTCTCTGTTCAACGTGAAGAAATAGGTACTTTCGGGGCCCAATCCCCGGAAAGAAAATTTACTTTGTCGCCCTGAGGTTGCAAACTTGGGAACACTTGGCAGATTTCTCATGTGTTATTATAGATATATGATATTATAAATAATTCACTAATTATGTCTTACAAGCTGGAGAAGAGAATGAGCGATAGCCACAAAGACCCCTAACACTAGACTGGTCCGGAAGTAAGATTGGAAAAGTGTTCAGCAATCGCAGTTATGTTCGTACATATCTTCCATAATGAATTTTTTTTATTTCAATTTTTATACATTAAGTTTCAGTTACTTTATCATGACTCGAACAAAAACAATCAACTTCAAATTTTTGATATTGAGAGATTAGAGATTTAGAGTTTTAAATAAAAAAGAGAAATAGCGAATTTTCCATGTATTTTAAAAATTAAGAGAACACACGTAACGCGCAAAATAATATTCTTAACTATCTTTTGCAACACGAATTTCAAAAAATTTTATAGAAAATTAGTTTTATAGCATTAAAACCTATTTATTAATTTCAATTATTATAGTAATGTTAATAGTAACGAAACTTTTTTAATTTTAAATTTTGATTTACCCTTAAACAGCCCTCAAAATTAACCAATTTCAGACAGAAACAAGCTTCATCATTAGTCTCTAAAAATAAATGGTAATTATATATATATGAATAATTAATATAAAATCACACACACGCGCATTAAAGTACTAGACAAAACTCATATACCATGGATTGTCAATCGACAATGAAAATATAATTCACCCTTAGCTCACATTCAATAACTACTAAATAAAAATTATAGTAATAAATAACAATAATAATCACTAATTTATGCATATTTTAAATTCCAACCATTTATTGTTCATGAAGGAAATTTAAAAAAAAAATTTCATACAAAAATAATTTATGTTAATGAAAATATTGCATAAATTTACAAATTATTAAAATTTGACAAGTGTTTTTTTTTATTTACCGATTAATAATAATAATCAAAATGGTTATATAAGAATATCTCTTACATCATATCTGAAAACCACTATTATTGACTTATAGTTATCATTCAAATCAAAATTAATAATCTCTTAACTTTTCTTATCTTACTCGCAAAATTTGTCTATACTATAGATATACACTTAATTCTTAAACTTATACATAAATTATTTTTTTGGCTATAAGAATTGGGGAAGAACTGGAGAAATCAATTTCTTAATATTCTTAATATAGTACAAAAGTAGTTAGGTTATTGAGTACCTCTTATAATAATGTCATAGTCCATATCGCAACAATAAAGTTATAATAAATCAATAATGAGTATCAAGAACAATTTTATGAATTATTTTGTACTTTAATTTTTATCCTACGTTCTCGACAACAAAAATAAGCATAATTATAGTCACTAAAATTAATACTTAAAGGTATGCTTAATCTCAAAAGACATTTATTAGAAGTTTGACACAGAAATTAAACAATTAAAAGAGTCCATTAGTTATAATTTGGCGTTATCCTGTACGGTAAATTTTTATGTCCTGGAAAGTACAATTTGTTCTTATAATGAATTTAAGCAAATGTAAATCAAAAATTTAAGCCCATACTTGCCTCAAGGCCGAGAAAACCTCGCCAATTTCTAATGATCTCAATATGATACTAATAAGATTTGAAATAGATTTCTCTAATGTGCATTTGTTCTACCTAGTGATTGTTGAAAATCAGTGAATATAAATTGTATGTGAAAACATTTTATTATGGATAATGTAGCTAACCAATCACATTATAGGACATACAACTGTCGACTATAATTCACATTATACTCTCATTTTTAAATTAAATACTCGAAAAATTATTTTTTATGTTTAATTATACTTTCGTAGTCAACTTATTTTACCATATAATTATAATTTAAAAATTTTGTTTTTAACACGTTTTTACTGTAAAATGCCAATGGTCTACACAAAAGATTCTTTGAAAATCAGCTCGACACTACACAGTACAAATGATACAACTGTAGATAACATTGGGAATGAAGTAATACAACAAATGGCGATTGAATTTCCTTAGATTCCTGCCACCACAAACGCATGAAATCCTTGTAAAACTCTCACATAGGTGAATATAAATAGGACAGTAAATATATAGCACAATACATCTTTTCGCCAAAATTATATGACTTATAGGTTAATATATGCAGCCTTTAGGCCGATGGACCGATTTAACTATTTTAAAACTCAATTTAATACGCTTATATTTGATAAATTAAGCTCATATAAAATTCGACACTTTTATCTTATATTCGAAATTACATGAAATTTGGATCTGATATCACGTGGACTATATTAGGCAGATAAGCTATTTCAAATTACATTTCCTGGTCTATTCAAATATATTTTTTACATACTTTTTTGGAAATTATCTACAACTTTTCTTAGGGTAATGAAAACTTGATTTGTTATCACGGCTCTCCGCTGAAAACAGGAGAATTAGACTTTAGCTGATCAGGTGAGTGTGAGGGACCAAGCTGCAGAATAAACAGAATAATAGTCATTATCTCCGTTATTATATATGTCAAGCCTTTTATTAATAAAATATATGTGAAATTTTTAATTTTCTAGTAAGTTATGTTTATAAAAATGTGAATAATATTTAAGAATGAAGTTAGAGTTGATTTACCACCAGACCGGTGNAGCTGTAGGTGTGACCACGGTGCCGCAGACATCTGACGTCATTAATCCTGAACATGCCAAACCCCCATCCCTCTTTCAGATAGCTTCTCACAGGACGATACCCTAAGGCAGGACCAACCTCTCGACCAATAGCTGTAGGTGTGTCCACGGTGCCGCAGACATCTGACGTCATTAATCCTGAACATGCCAAACCCCCATCACTCTTTCAGACAGCTTCTCACAGAACGATACGCAAAGTCAGGACCAACCCTTAGACCAATACCTGTAGATGTGACCACGGTGCCGCAGACATCTGACGTCATTAATCCTGAACATGCCAAACCCCATCCCTCTTTCAGACAGCTTCTCACAGAACGATACGCTAAGGCAGGACCAACCCTTCGACCAATAGCTGTAGGTGTGACCACGGTGCCGCTGACATATGACATCATTAATCCTGAACATGCCAAACCCCATCCCTATTTCAAGCAGATTCACACAGAACGATACGCTAAGGCAGGACCAACCTCTCGACCAATAGCTGTAGATGTGACCACGGTGCCGCAGACATCTGACGTCATTAATCATGAACATGCCAAACCCCCATCCCTATATCAAGCAGATTCACACAGAACGATACGCTAAGGCAGGACCAACCTCTCAACCAATAGCTGTAGGTGTGACCACGGTGCCGAAGACATCTGACGTAATTAATCCTGAACATGCCAAACCCCTATCCCTCTTTCAGACAGCTTCTCACAGAGCGATACGCAAAGTCAGGACCAACCCTTCGTCCAATAGCTGTAGGTGTGACCACGGTGCCGCAGACATCTGACGTCATTAATCATGAACATGCCAAACCCCCATCCCTATATCAAGCAGCTTCTCACAGGACGATACGCTAAGGCAGGACCAACCCTTCGACCAATAGCTGTAGATGTGACCACGGTGCCGCAGACATCTGACGTCATTAATCATGAACATGCCAAACCCCCATCCATATTTCAAGCAGATTCACACAGAACGATACGCAAAGTCAGGACCAATCCTTAGACCAATAGCTGTAGATGTGACCACGGTGCCACAGACATCTGACGTCATTAATCATGAACATGCCAAACCCCATCCATCTTTCAGACAGCACTCTCACAGAACGATACGCTAAGGCAGGACCAACCTCTCGACCAATAGCTGTAGGTGTGACCACGGTGCCACAGACATCTGACGTCATTAATCCTGAACATGCCCAAACTCATCCCTATTTCAAGCAGATTCTCACAGAACGATACGCAAAGTCAAGATCAACCCTTAGACTAATAGCTGTAGATGTGACCACGGTGCCGCAGACATCTGACGTCATTAATCCTGAACATGCCAAACCCCCATCCCCCTTTCAGACAGCTTCTCACAGGACGATACCCTAAGGCAGGACCAACCTCTTGACCAATAGCTGTAGGTGTAACCACGGTGCCGCAGACATCTGACGTCATTAATTATGAACATGCCAAACCCCATCCCTATTTCAAGCAGCTTCTCACAGGACGATACGCTAAGGCAGGACCAACCCTTCGACCAATAGCTGTAGATGTGACCACGGTGCCGCAGACATCTGACGTCATTAATCATGAACATGCCAAACCCCCATCCATATTTCAAGCAGATTCTCACAGAACGATACGCAAAGTCAGGATCAACCCTTAGACCAATAGCTGTAGATGTGACCACGGTGCCGCAGACATCTGACGTCAATTATCATGAACATGCCAAACCCCCATCCCTCTTTCAGACAGCTTCTCACAGGACGATACCCTAAGGCATGACAAACCTCCCGACCAATAGCTGTAAGTGTGACCGCGGTGCCGCTGACATCTGACGTCATTAATCCAGATTGACACTTCTGTAGGAGTAATAAGTGTAAAAATGGCGTAAATTGTCAAACTCTCTAGTTCTGGAAATCCCGTCATTTGGGTGAACTCCTTGATCTGTAAATTAGTTCCTCTCTAAGGTCTCTGTTACATCTCAAACGGTTAGCTTACAATTATTTCCTTTAAATTGGCTGTTTTCGTTTGTTATTTACGAGGTCTTAGCAAATTACCTGATCAGTAATTACTAGGTAGCATGTTGCGAGTTCGCTGTCTTATATTATTCATAACTGCTCTTATATTAAACAATTCCGCTTTAGTGATATAATTTAAATTATACACATAAAAGGACAAAGGACACGCCATTAAAAAAAATTAAATAATGATTAGCAGTTTTTCTTTGAAAGTTGATATTTAAACAATTAAAAATTATCCAATGCCATTGATATTTAAATTTACATCGCTGCAATAATATTTAGTTTTGAACAAATTTATGTTGATATAAGAAATACTGATTATGATTAAATAAAACTTAAATTAATGATTTACTTAAATGAACGGTTCTACTCTTTAAAATACTAAAACCATTCTTATCAAAATGAATTTTTGATTAGAATCAAACAAAAATATAAATAAAAAAAAAGAATATAATTTAAAAGGAAAATGCTAAACGTAAACTTAATTAAAACTTGTCAAAAGGTTCTGTTGGAGAAAGGAGTGCCTCTAGATTAATACAAAAGAAGCACTTTATATTTTATTTCAAATAAAAGTATTTCAAACATTATTTATACTCAGTTGGTGTCTCCGACTAAAATGTTTTTATTTACTTTAATAATTAAATTTCTTTTGATTTAAATTTTAATTTATTATGTTGAAGAACTTTTTGTTTGCATTCTAATAAAAATGTTATTTATCCTGTTCGTTTGCTCCTCTATCGTACCATGCAAAAAGTGAATTTTATTTTATAGAAAAAATATATATTGGGCTTTACCCTTTACATGATTTTTTTTGCAACATGAAATGTTGCTGTGAAGTCTGGAAAAATTCAAGTATTTCTTCTTGTAGGCTCATTTTCTTTGAATATTGAGCTGAACTACAATCAGTAAATTTAAAACAATAAGAAAGAGTCGGTGGACCCCCAAAATGACAACCTTTACACATATATGATAGTCACCAATTATTTGTCTAAAAAAAACATATATACCTATTAGGAAAATTTTTAAGTTCCTTACATTTACGGATTTTAACAATTAAATTTTTCATTTAATAATTATTCTTAATGTTTGAACTTAAAATTCATGTTATGGGTAATAGTTTAATACAAATTAAAACAGTAATACATCGAAGTTAATTTGTTAAAATAAATAATTATACCTATTAATAACAGAAAGCGATTAGATCTACTGCCATTACTAAGAAGTAAATAAATAGACAAGATGAATTACAGAAAGCTAAGTAAACAATAAATATTTAAATAAATGAAAAGTGCTTATTTACAAAAAGGCCTCATAACAAGTTGACTACTTGGGATCTGCACTTATTATTTACTGTTATCCAAAATTGGAATGATAGCGGCACTGCAAGGGCCACGATCAGCCCGTTGCTCAAAGAGCTACTGGCCAGGCACGTTCAGAACTTTATATAGATTTATCTAGGAAATTGGATTTCCAGCCATAAGAGGTGTGGTGCCATCTGGAAGCAGGTGCCCACCTGCATCTGGATTCATTCCGTACGATTCTATTCCTCTCGTTACGTGTCTCCTCAATAGTTACCGTTCATTCCGTTCACAGTTCGCCCGTTCGTTTTCCGTTTGCCGTATCTCTTTTCATTCGTTCAACCAAAATGATTAAGTTTGATAAAAAGAGGAACGGGTGAACTGATGAACGGGAGATGGTAAAAGAACGGATAGACCGTGAACGGATGAACAGCGAACGGTGAATAAACGGATAAATGAACGTGTCAACGGTGATGAAGATGAATGATCGGTGATAAACGGATGTTCGGTGAACGGGCGAACGGATGATGAACGGGTGAACTGTGAACAGATGAACGGAAACTATTGAGGAAACACGTAACGAAAGGACTAGAATCGTACGGAATGAACCCAGAATTATATTTTATAATATACTCTATATTAGACCATGTTTGTGAGGATTTTAGATTGTAAAGACTGGGATGTTATGTGGTTCAAATGAAAAGTTTTTTTACCGTAGATATTATTATTAGATACAATTAATGAGAGGGAATAGAATAAAAAAATCTATCTGTCCCAGCCAGGAATCGAACCTGGATCTCCTGCTATCCGGGCCGGTGCACTTACCAGTTATGCTACCAGGACGCGCTTATATCTCATTAAATTCCCTCTACACTCTAAGCATGCCGGCCCGGATAGCAGGAGATCCAGGTTCGATTCTTGGCTGGGACAGATAGATTTTTTTTATTCTATCCCCTCTCATTAATTGTTTAAAATTTACGTGGGATAATAAACCACAACCAAATAAATATTTATGATTTTTGCTGGGGTTCGGTCAAGGTAGATCCCAAAAAATACAAATTTTATAAAATGTGTATACTTAAGTTATCTGCCAACATTTGGGCTTAAATTTTAAGCCATCTTCAGAGCTGTTGAAATAAAATGTCATCAGAATAAGAATAAAAATAAAAATAAAAACAAAAAAATAAATTTTTTTTTTTTTATAAACCTTTATTTATTTATTAAATTTTGTTANAAAACATTTTGTAATTTGATTACAATGAAAAATAAAAATGACATTCAATGTCAATTACATGAGGAGAGAAGGTGATCAATGACACCACTCTATATTATTATAATATAGAATTTCCATAACTAAATGTTATGTGATATAAAAAGTAGACATGTGGTTAACTATGAAGAAAAATTCAAATAACAAACTACCAACAAAAAAAAAATTAACCACACCTAGTTATATTGAAGGTGAGGGGTGACGCCATGTCGCTAAGATTAACGCTCCTGTATCTTCCTCAGAATTAACGTGGCAAAATTTTCCCTTGTTCATTTTAATTCACCAATGTTGGTACTATCGTTGGCCCATAAGATATTAAATATTTCGCCGAGCTTTTTCCTGACACAGAGGAGGAGAGGAGATATGTAAAGAATGGGCCCGACATCAATACCCTGTGGAACTCCCGTTTTCCACTTTGTAATATTTGGAATTAACAAATCCTTGCCAAAACTATAATAATCCATCGGTAATACATGAGCAAAGTGTATGGAAAATGTATTTGGAAGAATTTCAGATCCTCTTAAATATTTGTGACATATCGAGAAACACACTAACTTATAACTGTTTGTTCTCAATATAGGTATATATAATCATCAATATAAGTGGATATTAATCTTACGAAAATAATTTTCTTGAAGACCTTTATAATATTTAAATTTAGAGTAGATCTGAGTTCCCTTGTAGCTAAACTTCACATTTTGTTGCATATTTAGTGATCAAATGGTTGTCAATGTGTTCTCACATATAGTTCTTGCGTAGTGCTTGAATGTTTAGAGAGCATGGCTGAGGTTAGGAAAGAGTTTGGAGTTTGATGAGTTATGATTTTGAGGAGTAATGAGTTATGATTAATTTTTGTTTCTATTTTGTTAGATAGATTTAAGGTCTATCCAATAATATTGAATGGTAGACGAGAGCAACTAGAGATTTTAAGTAAACTTTCAGGTTGACTAAATCTTGTAGAAATAATCAGTGACGGAGTAATTGGTTTTATGATGAGTAGGAGGAATAAGTACAGAACTTAATTTTGAATAGCCGTATTTTACATTTATAAAATTAAAAGATGTATCAAAGATAACCAAGAGGGTTCTCTTTCACCATTTTAGTGTAGTCAGTGATGTCATAAATTGTTGTTAAAGTTTGGTGTTTTCTTCAAATCTACGAAGAAAAGTGACAGGTCTTACGTGACTTAGAGGTGTCAGTGGTAAATATTAATTTTGTATAAAATATAACGATTCATATTCCCAGTCAGACAAAGAGGAGAGAAGTTGGCGGCTAGTTTCGATTCCACGATCGCAAAGAGATATGCTTCCTCCTCGGACGCAGACACAGTTACTGTCTGTCAGTTTCTTCTCGCCGTACCCCCCCCCCCTCGCAAATCACAGTCATGTAAGTTCCAATTTGGAACGCGCTTCAACTAACTACTTAAACTCTTGGCTCGTGCCTAGAAACCAGTTGACTATCACCCTTGAGAGAAATTCCTTACAAACTTGAGGAAGACAAGGAGAAGAGATTCCATGGGGTGCTCCGAGCGCCTGTCTTTATGCAAGAAGTATTGATAGCCAACAGCTGGTGAGGTGTCCCATCCTCGGCTACTTCGGGCGTAGCGTCATCACCATAAAGAGTGGATGGGACGTCCTCTTTCTACCATGGCCATCAATTCCTCCAGAGCCCCCCGGCTTTGCTCGACCACCCCAATAGCCTGATGACCGACCCAACCTTCACATCTCCCGTCATAGACACTTCTCTCGAGCCCGGTCCATTTCACACAGCACCATTTGCGCATGGGATATCCTCGTCCCTCGTAGCGTGTTATTTACTCTCCTAAAGCTTCACTGTCTTATATTCAAACCATGCACATCCCATTGAATTTAGTAAATCAGCGAACATAACTTCAAAGACCTTTATTGTCTATCACTACACGTTTACAGTAATTTGTAACGTAGCAAATTCATTTTGTATCATTTGTACACGAATTCGATTGTAAAATTTTGCGGATGTATAGCAATTATATAGCGAAAAAAATTAACTCTCGTCAATAGTTTTCTAAAATATTTACAAATCAATTTTAAATTTTTATCTAAAATAATAATCAATAATACTAAAAAATAAACAAAAAGATTGGAATATAAATTATTGATGTTTTTGTCTGTGGAGGAAAGCTGGAAGTCGATAGGTCAAGCACTTGGCTCAGGCACGTAATTGATTGTGTAGTACACATGTGTCTATCAATAAACAAAGCAGCAGGAAGTTAGTGCAATTATCTCGCCAATTAAATCAAAGCAATGATGTACCACTAATTGCATATTGAGCTCCTTTCTATTCTCCATACTGATAAATGTTTTATTCTATGGAGTATATTTACTTATTCATTGCCTATCCATACTTTTTGTCTATGCTGTAGGTTCCTACCTTGATCCTATGACAAGATGTATGCAAAATATAATACAAAAGTTATATTTGGATAATTAACAACTGCTTTAGAATATATTTACTCTAGTCAGTAAGTATTTTAATCTCAAAAAAAAAACAAAAAAACTTTTCGAACAATGATATCCAGTTATCTAATTTCACAACACTCTGCCATTGGAATGCCTTCGATATATAAACCTGCCAATGTATGTTCTGGAGAATACTTGAGGGGCCCAAACAGATGTTGGCGTTCTGCTTAAGGCCTCGGCTGTGCACGAGCTCTGCTAATGCGAGCAAGATGGCAGGCGAGTGCATTTACGCTAGCCCCACCGTCATAAAACTCATGCAGATTTAACGACTCTAGCCCATAAATGCTGCCCTGGCTATCTTTAATATATTTTTATAAACGTTTATCATTCCCATTCTATCCCTTCTTCACTACACACTATTTATTAGCTAGACATCAAAGTTAACATTTAAATATATAAACGAGTACACACACACACACACACACACACACACACACACATATATATATATATAAAACAATTTTTAGTTAACAAAGATTTTTTCCCAGATGTTAGCGTAAAGTTACTAGTATAATATTCAAGAAACCTCAACAGCTCGGACTACTTTAAGATCCTAATGTAGTTCGGAAAAGGACAATCAGTGGTATTCTGTACTATTTAATTTTTAAAAGAAATCGAAGTAGAAGAAACGCTAAATCAAAGACAAATCAGAAAGAGGAATATATAAACACATTTTCTATTTTTTTATGACAGTCTGATTTTCATTTAGTTTCAAATCATAGGAGAACTTATATACTTGACTTTATTTTTAATTAAAGCAGATTTAAGAAAATTTATAAAAAAATAATAGATTTAAATACTAATAATATATTAT
>KZ808446.1:36870-48033 GCA_000696205.2 Oncopeltus fasciatus | reverse complement strand
CAATGGCTCGGTATATATATATATATCACTCCCAAAAAGTTGCTGTTTTACTTTACATGATACAGTATATTCATTTATAATCATAAATAAGTATATTTATACATTATTTACTATTGTTAAATTATAACTGTTTTGGTTTAATCGAAAACTGACACTACTTATTACCTTGTATTTAATGAAAGAAAATAAGAGGAATCAATAAACTGACATATGAAGTTTACAATTTGAAAGTTTCATCTTAACTTAAACTTGTTTTAAGATTTTTATTAAAAAAAAAAAAATTGTTTTAATTTTGAACTTTTCAGACTTGTCTGAAAATTGAAATATTTATTTTTTATCAAATTGAATTCAGATAAACAAAAAATTATGAAAAATTATGTTTTGATATCAAACAGCTTTCGGGTGTATAGGATTTCCTAAAGTTTTTTTTTTACAATAAAAAAATTATAATCTGTTTTTTATAGATTAGCATTGAATCCCACAGCTGTAAAGTTTTATCATTTTTTAAAATAAAAGTACATAAAATTTCGGGACGGGTACTACAAACCAAGAGTTTTCCTACTTATATTTATTATATATCATGTATATTTAGACTTATATTTATTATTTATACATTTCCTATTTATATTTACTATTTATTTATTTGTCAAGACTTAATTTTTGTAAACAAAGTTTTGTTCGGTCGTTTTTTGAAATGTAGGCAGACATTCATCACAAGTTTCAATAGCTCTTNATATATATATTTAAAGAATAACTAAGTGTGTTATGATATCATCAATGAGACTTTCTAGTGATATAATGAATTCAGAAATATGATATTAAAGCCATGGTACTCGATAGCTGCTAACTAACGATAGACTGGAAGGAGATATCACGAAGCCAATTATCAAAGCGCTGTGCGGGTTAGACTTGCTGGAGAAATCCCTCATTGCTGGAGACTCCAGGTATCGGGTATTAATATGGTCCCGAGGGAACAGCCGGGACCCTTAACCCCCTTTTCCCGAGGGAGGGATACAGAACACCGCCACAACTACCCTCCAGTAACTTTACTTCATTCGGCAAGGGTGAGACACCTACCTGGTTTTTTCGCGAATCATTCTTCCCAAAATTAAATGTTAGACTTAGTTTCCCCCTTAATAAAACTAAGACTCCCAATCATCATTTAGTTATCCTTAAGCAAGAGACTCTTCTCCCGATTGCCTGAAGGTCTGAAGAAGAGAAGGTCTGAAATATACGCCAAAAAGCTAAAAATAAAAACAAAAATTTATTGACAAATTTGTTTTTATTTATTCAAATTCCAAGACCGAATTCCCGACCAATTCTTCATTGTAAGTCAAATTATAAAACTCTTATGAATTTTTAGATTAAACTCTTCAAATAGTGAAACCTCATTTTTAAAATAAGACATTCTGGTTCTTCAAGAAAATTTTCTGAAATAAATTCATTTGAGTCCTTTCCAGGTCTCCTACTTCATTTTGATATACATATCAATAGTTACATATATATATATATATATGATTCAGATAGTTATGAAATGTACAAGAGCAATTTTTTCTTAGAGTGATCCGTAACTATTAGAATGTAATACACGAATGCTTTTGAAGACAATTAATTTCAAATTCAAACGAGACCAATTACTTATATATATATATATAAACTAATTCGAATAAGTTATGAACTATTTTTAATAAGCTTATTAGTTATTTACTTTCACTAATTATCTACTTAAATAATTATTAGGTGCTTTTGGGATCTCTAAACTATTTAAAAATATACTTCTAAACTATAATTTTTCCTCAAATCATGACATGATAATAGTAATTTTTTTAAAAAGAATGATTAGAATAAAAGTTCATCTAAGTCACTATTTAAAATGGATAAATTTGAGGTATTTCATAAAACAATGCGCGAAAAATACTTTTCCCACAGTCAATAACACAAGAAAAACATACTTGTTTTTCTGTTTGTTGTATTAACTAGGCATTGGAAGTAACTCGTCATTGGTCGCTTACTATCCAAACTACTTTTATCTGTATTTAAAATACAGCTGTAATATTTATTTTCACGATTTGGGTGGCAACTTATAAGGTCATCGTTCAAATTTAGGTGTAAATAAGAATCTTTAGTCGTACTACATGTAATCTGTCTCAGCCTCTTTCTTACATTGGTAAACATCATTATATTTAATTGGACCAGTTCCTTCATTCCTTGGCTCACCAGTAATTAGTACACTCAAGTATGGATGGGCACGGCAGACCACTCAATCAGCCACCATAATCTCGGGCAGAGGTTTAGCCCATAACTTCGTCTTAAACTTATGACAGATGAGATAGGGGAATGAAGATGACCGGTGTGCAGGTCAATGGCTCGGTCAGCTGCAGCGTTAACAATCCTCACGTTCATGTGACAGTCATTCTCACTTCTTATAGAGCCCTGCAGTCTTCAGGCTCTCCCGACCTTCTGCAATGGCTCGGTCAGCTGCAGCGTTAACAATCCTCACGTTCATGTNCACACACACACACACACACACACACACACACACACACACACACACACACACACACACACACACACACACACACACACACACACACACACACACACACACACACACACACACACACACACACACACACACACACACACACACACACACACACACACACACACACACACACACACACACACACACACACACACACACACACACACACACACACACACACACACACACACACACACACACACACACACACACACACACACACACACACACACACACACACACACACACACACACACACACACACACACACACACACACACACACACACACACACACACACACACACACACACACACACACACACACACACACACACACACACACACACACACACACACACACACACACACACACACACACACACACACACACACACACACACACACACACACACACACACACACACACACACACACGACACGTGTTTTGAAACTCTAGTATACACAATTTTTGTATGAAAACAAAGTACCAAATCTTATCTTCAGAATATTGAAAACTGAATAGAGCTGCAAAAGAACAAGATCGGTGAAATGTAAACAAAAATAATGTTTATTAGAGGATTTTAGTTGGGGTTCGGTCAAGGTAGATAAAAAAATAAATACAAATTTAAAAAAAGTGTATTTAAAAAAAAAAACGATTATCTGGCAACGTTTCGGCTTACATTGTAAGCCATCATGAAGATGGCTTACGATGACTATTCCATCAGTCATGGAAATGTGAACTTAGGGACAGGACGTCCTCTCTCGTCTTCATGACAGCCCTGAAGATGGCTTACAATGTAAGCCGAAACGTTGGCAAATAATTTTTTTTTTTTTAAATTCACATCATTGCTTTTTCTTCAAATAGATTAATTTCATAATAATATACATAATAATATTGTAATAATACAATAATATTCCTATATAATAATATTCTTGTTTGAATAAAACACATAATATCCTCAGTTTAATGTTATTGAATCAAAATTTTACTTTCGATTTTGTAGTGTTCTTTACAACTGTTTAAAATATTCCTTTATTATAACACTTGACCTGAAATCAACAATTTTAATTAAGCGATTTACTAAGTGGCTGAAATCTAGTTTCTGGGTTAGTTAAAATTAATTAAAAGTTTTAAAAAAACAAAAAAAAAACAGTACCTTATACTTAATTGTGCAAGTCTGTTAAACTTAATTTGTCTTCCTGCTTATTATTTATTACTATGTCACAGATTCTACATTGCATCCTCAGACTTTAAATAAGTGTTGTTGTAATCGTTTCTTTCGGCTGAGCCTGGATCTATCCGACTCGGGCGAAAGCTTCGTGAGATCGTACCTCTTGTCATGACAACAACGGTCAGCGTAGTCGAAGAGAGGGCGGGAAGAAGAAAAAATTAATATCCCGGGGCTAGGGGTGTTGGGGGGGAGACTAATGACGGGACATCAATCAGGGTTTTCGCAAAAAAAGCAGTGGGGTGAGCAGCGTATCCGTGTCGCTTTACCGTGGCAGTCAGGGGTAAAAACTAGATGAATAGAAGGGGTGTGGAATGGATGGGGTGGAGGGAGAGTGAATACCTTGCAGATAGCAAATATCTATAATGTTTATTTAATTAGCCAGTTTTTATGCCTCAGGACAATTATATTTGACCTTAAAATGCTCTGAAGTTTTATTAAAAATCATTAAAGTCTAACTTAAATGGAAGAGAGTAAAACTGATAACACGGACTAAATGAATATTCTTAAATACTCCTTAAGATCTTGAAAGTCTGTGAGGCATCTTCAGAGCTGAAGGAGAATGAAAGCGACTACAGAGACCTTTGGGGCTTTTATACCTACCTGACTTCCATTTGTCTTTATGCATTTATCACTAGTAAATGGAATGTAGAATTTCCAGAATCAACATATTCTTTCTTCAGCTGATTTAGTTCAGTATTACAATTGCCAAAAGGCCTAGCCAATTGCCAAATCATAAACAATCATTCCTTCTCTTTTCTAAAATCAACTTGTATTACAGAATACAAATTTAAGCCTAGAAAATTTGTTGTTTTTTGCTTACGATTCTTAATACAAAACGTATACTTTATTTTTATAAATATTATTTATTTTGTGGTCTTTAATCCCACGTAAATTTAGATAATTTTTAGTGCAAGGGAACAGAATAAAAAATCTAACTGAATTTAATAACTTATCAGACTTGTCCCCCTAGCATAAGTGAAAAATGCACAGGCCCGGATAGCAGGAGATCCAGGTTCGNTTCTGATCCCGGCCGAAACCCTGACTAATTTCCCCAGCATTATCAGATATTATTGATTTTAAATAATTGTGAAAATTTCTTGTTCAATTTCACAAGCCTACCTTTACTTACTGATTATGTGCGTTAGAGATATATTAAATAACATTAACACATATTATATATATATAGGGAGAGAGAGAGAGAGTTTGTAGATTATTTAGGAATGTGATCAAATATTCTTTTATTAACACTTTAGTCTATGCTCAACTTTTAAGAATATATTTTTTTATTCTTTAAAGTAGGACTAAAAAAATAGTAGTTACAACTAAGTTCGACATGGTGATTTTCTCATCATATATGAGTGTGCGTGCGCGTGCGTTGTGAGTGTGTATTGGTGTATAAAACGATTTCGATTTCTTTCTTCTAAAAAATCATCAAAAGAAAGGATTTTAAAAAACATATTTTAAAAAGAATAATAGAGGTTGATAAGGCTGTTAAAATGTCATAATTGGAAATATCCTTGAAATGTTCCTGAGTTGTAAAACATGTGTAGTATGTCTCCGACTCTCCTTCCAATCTAATATCGAGTCAGCACAAGCATCAGAAATAAAATTGCTGTAAAGTCCTTTAGGAGTTCGTTTATTGGCTAAAAGTTCCATTTATTTGCCGTTAAACTGGCGAACGTAACCCCCTGCTCGCAGCCGCCATGACAGTAAAACCTATCATTAACAGCTTTCAATTACTTATCCTTTATTTGTCCCCGTCAAATGTTACTGTTCCGATCTCACTGTATTAAATAACCATTCTCGAGGAATAAACAAACGTCTTCCTATACTCCTCTGTACATATGAAATATCTGTTTAGTAGATTTTCATATATTTATATATTCAGGTAGGTACCATATTATTAATTTTTTTGTACAGAATTTTAAACAATCCCGCATATATATATGAGATTTTATATTTTAATTTGATTTATTTGTTTAATTTCATATGTATGTACATTATACTATACCATCAAATTACAAGATGTTTCATAATCAGAATGTAATAAGTAAAGGTGTTATACACACATATATCATTATAATTATATATATAATTTACGACAGTTAGAAATATTGAGAAAACTAAGAGAAATAACAATATAGGACTTGAAGTATTAGCCTAATGTCGCAAAAGCTAGGATCCAATTATTAGCAACAAATTTTGTTGGAAGATCTTTTGCTAATACGGCAATATCAATAATACGATGTGAACGACTTCTGAAAGCCAAGAGCATTCGAGATATATCACTGCTTGGGAGTCATCAATAGAAGTTCAGCTATTATTTCATTTTAATTATATCAGTTTTAGTTTACTTTTATGTAAGACGTACAGTAGCACTTTTAAAAGAAAATAAAATAATATTTTCATAACTGAAAGTAAGTCATGGGATCTTGGTGACACGAATTCTCCTCTCGCCTTCATGATAGTCCTGAAGATGGCTAACAATATAAGCCGAAACGTTGGAAGATAATTTAAATAATACACATTTTTTAAATTTGTATTTTCTTGGATCTATGTTGACCGAATCCCGTCAAAAAATATCTAAAAATAATATCTACGGTAAAAACAAAACAACTCTCTATTTGAATAAATCTTCTTAATTGCAACTCTTACAATACTTCGTATTAGAATAATATTTTAGTATTTTTACAAACTAAACTCTTACATAGTGCGTGGAAAGTGCAGCATTATACTATGTGAAATATTTAACAATTCTAAAGAAAATAATTTTCTCTCATTTGCAAAATTAAAAGTTTAAAATGCTTTTTTTAAATGGTCAAAGAAGCTTCGGAATAATAAGAGTTATTTTAATTCTTGATTTTAATAATGTAAGGAAGTGACGACGAAAAAAAAGTAAAATGTTTCCCTGGAGAGGGGATGCAGTATATTTAAAACGCCCCCCCCCCCCCCTTCAAGCTGCCCCCTCCCCAACCCCCAATTTCTGAGTACTTCCCTCCTAGAGCTACTGCAAGTAACAGCCCCCTAGAGAGATGTTCTCTCTATCTCCCTCCCGAACGTACTCTATCCCCTGGAAGATTAGTATAAATTTGAATTAGCTATTCCAAGTTTAAGTATGCAGATGGACTTTACAGAAGCATCTCCTCCTTTACCTCGGCCGAAAAAAAGAGCAGTAGTGGAGAAGCGAATGATCTCGAGTCGTAGCGGTCACTGAGATGGAGGTTTCACAAATGGTGGAAGAACTCCATGCACTAACCATTTTTCATGTTGTTGTTTTTTTAAAGGAAAAAAAAATATATGAAAAATGGTTAGATTTAATTTAGTTAACTTAATTTACATATTCTTAAATTGCTATGATGAAAAATTGTAAGCCTGCCAACACTGACCTGAATGGAAAACCGGATAAGCGAACCAATCCTCTAATCTATTTCTTTTTTTTTAATGATGTCAGTCTTCTAATAAATTATCTTTAGTAAAACTATTTGGCTTTTACTGCGAATTATTCTCCATGCTGTGAAACATTTCGCCCACTCTTCGAAATTGTAATAAATATTCTCTTACCAGAAGCCAGTTCTGTTCGCCTTCAACAAATGCACAGGATTTGGCTGAAGGCTACATGGCCAAAGCTCGCCATTCGTCACATATCTGAAGCCAATAGCGTGTCGCTCACACCCATCGAGGAATGAAAGAGATTTGCACTAAGAAACTCCGTCCCTGCCTCTCCAGTGGTTTGCCTTCTAAACCCTTTCAGAGATATGACACACTCCCGAAATTCGCCCTTGTATGTCCCTTTGGTTACATCGTAATGGACACCCAGAAATTCGCGGTTCAATTCAGTGCAACATTCAGTGATTCTTATTAGAAAGGAGACTTTCCTCACGCTTGGCCTACCAAAAGGCACAAGTCCATCGCCATAAGATCGTGCCTCTTGGAATTTCTGCTCCGACAGAATGATTCGACTGAGCCCACATAGACTTCATCGGTTCCTTGCCATTTTCAGAACGAAACATTACTGTCTCACCACAGACACTCTTGGTGACGCCTGATCCAGAGCTATTGCAGAAATAATCGCAAAGAAATTACACTTCATCTGTAATAATTGCTTTGTGCTATCTTTGAGATAACAACTGAGTAAGGAAGACAGTTAAAAAGTAACATTTTTTGGTAGCTCACATAAATATTAGGTCCTAGACAATTGGTTAACAGCTTTATAGAAAAATGGCTCATTGAGCTGGGCATAATATACAGCTCCCCATCGTGTCATCGCAGACTTAGAGATGAATTGAACTTCTTTATTCAATTGCTGCCTGGAATGAACAGTTTCTCTAATTAGTAACTAGGGAGTTCGGGACAAGTTGGCTCGCATTCAAAGTCAGCTGGCGATTTAATTAAATATATCTGCACACTCTACATGTATATCATTAGAATCCAACATGTAGGTTCGGCAGGCAGACCAACAACAGGCCTTGGAGACCCATGTGCTACACAGCTACTGATGTGCTTCTTCGTGAACCCAGACTCACCTAAAAAGTAGTGGTCAGTGAACTGTTCTACCCGCCAGATTTTTTCCAGTTTAATATCGATTGGTTTCAAATTTAGTCGGGTTATTTTGAGGAACTCGGAATGAACTCTCAGGTCTACTTACAGCATCATCTCTATAACAAAAGGAAGAAAAATAATGATAACTGACTGTGAACTCAGTGTGAGTATTGAAATAGGATCTCAGAAAGAAGAGCCCATAGCGTACCCAGAAGAGTGCTCAGAGCCCAAGGATCGGTAAGAAATTTGTCTTTCATAACTCGTGTCAGACTACTATTATAATAAACACCTCAGTTCCCAGTATAAGGTAAAGCTCCTTAAATAATAAGATTAAAATTATATTTCTTTATGAATAATAATCTGCTGTAGTATCACGAATTCAAGTAAAATGTAATTAAAACAATGTAAAACCTTCTAGTTCTTCGAAACTCCTAAAAATTATTTAGTGCCTGAGATCGGACATATTTACTCATTGAACATTTTCTCTGGCGTATAAATATTTTAACCTTTGATAAGTGGCTTTGAAAAAGCATGATGAATATATTTACTAAGAAAACACATATAAAATAATTTATTTGGCAATTTATGATGTAAATAAAACAAAAGCTTAAATAAAACAGGTCAATTGAAAAGCAATGTTGCCAGGTTTTTTCCTGAAAAGATGGGCGAAGGAAATAATTAATTTGTAGGTAAAGCGTTGCCCTCAGTTGAAGAGCCTGCGCTAAATAAAGCGAGCCGAAAAGGAAATTAAGGATAAATACAGAAAAGAAGAGAGACATTAGAGGAGAGACGGATAGAGGGGGGGGGGATATTCAGGGCGATAGCTAGCTCCCGCCCGGGGAATGACAACAGTTCGAACAAAGAGGGCAAAGTGCCCCCCCCCCAACCCCCAACCCCNCAACCCCCAACCCCCAACCCTCAAAACCTCTAACTTCGTCTGCTTCTTCTTCTTCTTCTTGATCCCCTCTCCTCTTATAATGTATTCTATACAACATTTCCCCTTCTTCTTCTTCTTCTACCTCAGGATGGTAGGGTACTTCATATTTGGGGCTACAATTCTCTTATCTTTACTTCTCTCTAACTCGTTTTCTGTATCTCCCCAGGGAGGAGCCCTTCATACTCTCCTTCTGTAATTACTCTCTCCGTCCTCTTACCCTTTTACTTACTTACTACTTACTCTTTACTTCTTATAGTATTTCTTTCACGCACTCTCAACAACACGCTCTCTTAGCATATACGTCACTCAAAACATATATTTCCCTTCTCCACCTCTCATATCCAACTCTACAAATGGTCACATAAACGACGAAAACGAAGCAAATTCTTCATACGTCTTCAAATGTGAATATGCGTAAAAGTTTATGTCCGAAGATCAGAATTTGATCGTCCAACGAGTTCCAGGCAAAATTCTAAATATTTATGTATATCTGAAAGTTTTTAAGCATTTTCGAAAGATACGACATGGTCCAAACGGGATTAGCTGGTTTTCCTCCAAGAAATCTGCTAAGACCCATTCATTCGAGAGTCACTAATAAACGTCTACAAAATTTCATTTGACTCTGTACCACAGTACCAAGTAATTTATTTCTAAATATAAAAACCCATTAATATATTAAAAACAATGTAAAACAGAAGAAATATTTTTTTACATATTTACAACAGAGAAAAAATTCTGCAAAACTTCCCTGAAGTCATTATCAAGAAGTTTAGCTTTTACCCAAATTATTTCATGGATTAATGAATTTTAAGACCTGTTCAATACTTTATAGTTTAATAGTATTTATAGTTGTCTTAATGAAAAATGGGAAATCTGCTTAGTTTAATCCGTTTATGAATAACAAACTAATATTTGTTAATTTACCACGTTACAGTGTCGATATATTTTCAGTGGAACGTTCAAATACAAATATTCTTTAACTAAATGTAAAGGAATTCGCTTTGTTTATGCAGTGCTTGCTGAGGGAATTTTCATTACTGGTATAATAATAGCAAACAATAAATGGCTTTAACAATTTTTAGTGCAAGGGAACATAATAAAAAAATTAACTGTCCCAGGCAGGACTGGAACCTGGATCTCCTGCTTTCCGGGCCGGTGCATTTTCCATTTATGCTACCAGGACAAGTCTGATAAGTCCTGCACCGTCCCGGATAGCAGGAGATCCAGGTTCGAGTCGTGGCTGGGACAGATAGATTTTTTCTTCTATTCCCTCGCATTAATTGTTTAAAATTTACGTGGGATTAAATAACACAAAAAATACTTATAAAAAATAAATGGCTTTATTCGATTGGAATTACCTTTGAGTTTTGTATATAATCCATTTAATACTTATTTTACTTAATTTCTAAATAAACTTGTTACTCCTTCTTATTCAACTTAGTCATACAATTTAAAGCTAACTGACAATTAACAATAGCGAAAATTTTCTAAACAGATTTATTTATCTATGTTTCCATGACAAATGAAGATTGGCCTATGAAGATTGGCTTCATAAAAAAAAAAAATATTATTTTTCTTTTAAAGTAACATACATTAAATTAAGAAAAGATTCTCCTAATAATGTTACATACAATAACATACCTATACCTCTCTCTGATTCAGTCCGTTACCTAGGGTTCCACCTTGACTCACGACTCAACTGGAATGAACATACTAAAATCAAACGACAAGAACTCAACAGACGCCACGGACTCTTATACAGCCTTATAAATAGGCGCTCACAGCTCACATTAGAAAATAAACTGACCATCTACAAGACCATTATACGACCAATCTGGACCTACGGTGCAGAACTGTGGGGTGCCGCTAAGCCTTCCAATATCCAACGAATACAATCCTTTCAGTCCA
>KZ808446.1:16485-36450 GCA_000696205.2 Oncopeltus fasciatus | reverse complement strand
ATTTAAAAAAAAAAAAAAAAGTAACATACAAGAATAACGTATTTTTGTTTATAAATTCGATCAGATAATTCTCAATATTAAATCATAATTATCAATTATTGACGAAATGAAAAAAAAACAAAAAAAACAAGCTTAACATCCCATGAATTCCATAGAACTGTAGGTTTTCTTCTAATGCTGTTTGTTTGTCTTCTTTGTTCGAGCCATCCTCCATTATATTATTGGAAGACTGAGGATTGAATATAATTATTAGTGGAAAGGAAGGGGGTGGGGGGTTAATCCATAAGGGGTGAGGCAGGTAACCCAGCTGATCCTCCTTACAAAGCGTATTGTCCAGGAGCTTTTCATTAGCACTTGTTAGCCAAGATCTGCCCTTCAGTCCTCCACAAAGCTAATCCCTGCCTCTACCTGAAGAGGCTCTCTCTACTCCGCCTTCGTCAGCGAGTAATGGCCTGAACCCTGCTTCCCATTCGCATTCCTCTAACCATTTAACTAAAAGAATATTTACTGTTAGGCATAGTACAGTTATGTATCTGAGCATTTATTAAAATATCTGAATCTGAAACATAACTTTTGAAAATAGAGCTCGCAGTAAGTGGGATGCTTTAATTATGACTTGAAAAATATTAGAAAGAGCAAGAAAACGACTGAAGAATAAGTCGGTTGCGTGTTAGAAATATGTGATTCTCCCCAATCGTGACATATCATTGCCAGCCGCGGTCAAATAATACTCCTGTCATGTGGAAATTTATCAAATAAAAGCTTCACTAGTAGAAAAAGTTTGCGAGTTCTTTGAGTTTCAAATATTATCTCGGATAAGAATTATTTGAAGCTTTAAATTATGATTTCGTCCTACTTATCCCAGACTGGCGTTAGTAGTAGAGTAGACCACTAGTACGTGACTCAGATTCATTTGAAATAAACACAAAACTTTTAAAATTCTGCAGGCATTTTCAGTCATTTAAATATGTTTACTGAAATAGAGCGCTAGGATCCTAAATGCGGTCGCAGATCTTTAGGTGGGTGGAATGTTGGTAGGAGCAGGCGGCCATGTTGAAACACCTCTTTCAAGGGAAGGGCGGCGGAGTATGGTACTTATCGAGTGCTATATAACGCCCTTTATATATACGGGCGAGTTGTGGCCTAACCGTTAGGTCGCCCCCCAGGGCTTAGGTCGTTCCCTAGGCCCTTCATATAACAGAGCTTCTCCAATACTCCTACCTCTGTCCTCTTTGAGGGGATTTGTTAGAGGCCCTCGTCCCGGGATACCACAGCTCCCGCTTCGCGCTCCAGAATTTTTTACGATCGCCTCCTTAGTTGGTTTAATGGTCAAACCTGGTGCTAACCAGGACACCATCTTATCCCCATTATTATTCCTAATTAAAATACTCTCTGTTGAAAAATAATGGTCATGAGAAATGATTTTATTTGTTTAATTTGTATTCTAAACAATTTTTTTTTTAATTATTTTATTTTATTTTATGACTCTCCAAGAATGAACTTGTGCATGTATAAAATAATACGTTGGGTAATAATCAAATATAAACGATCAAAAATAATGTATTACAGGTTCATAAGTTCGGTTGAGTTCTAATAAATTACCACAAAATATTCTCCTACAATATTGTGTTATGCATATAAGCTATCGAGTTGGGAATTTGATGAATGGTAAGTTTTCATTAATTTCATAAAGTTAGTTTTTGTTCTTTGTAATTAATTATAATTATTCAATAAGACTTTTTATATTTCAAAAAAACAGATAATGTCCATAGAAAATGATGTTTCAGTAGTACTAAATTAATGATTGAGAGAAAATCATTTGACCATTATTTGTCCTTCTTTAGCTAAGCAACTAAATGTATATATATATATATNGAATTTTTACGAAATGGCTAAATATATATAAACACACTCATATATGAAAGATTTTTAGAAATATTTCAGAGTAAATTAATGTAATGCTAGAGATACAAAATAAAATTTCTGTAAAGAGCCTAATAATAATTTTTTATAGATTAATTTACACCATTGATATTGATAATGACATGAAAGTGGTTAATTGTAATCAATCATCATACCATAAAGAGTATTTTGTTTTTAAATCGAAATCTGAAATATCATTCGTTAACGAGCTAAATAAAATAGACCTCAAATAAAATGAGGATACATTATGACAATACAAATAATATATATTTTTCTCTTATTCTATTAACTGCAGAATCCTTAAACAGTCAGCACAACTAGCACACTACAAAGGATAAATGCTTTCATTTTTACCTGAAGTTTCTCTACTCTTTTGTTATATGTTTTCCATTTGTTTTTAGAAGAAAACAACATACCATCGAGTTGTCTCACGCAAAAACATTTTAATAAAAATAAAACCAGCTCATTTAAGACAATTAAAATTTTCTGAATTTTACCTTTCCAAAAACATAAATATACAATCCCTCAAACACACACACGCATATTTAATAAATATCGTGAGACTAAAGCTTTCTAAACAAAGTATATTTCTCTCCTGAAATACAAGAACTGGACAGACATAAGACTAGCGATTAAAGAGTAACACAGGAAAGTACAATGAAAGCAGAAGGCAATTCTAAGTTGGTCGGATGAAAGGAGGGGGGGGGGGAGAATCGGGGAGGGTCGATACAATAATGAATATTCAAGATAGAAAACATCCCTTTAGATAAATAAAATGTATTTGGTGTTAGACTCAGCGGTGCGGACTTCCTCGCATTGCACTTCAAATTAGTTGCTTAGTTTTCTCTTGTAGTTTTCCTATTGGTGTTCTACCTGCTAAGACCTTAAATTTGTGACTTTGTTTTATATTTTTAATGATTAATTTCCTGAAAATTTCAAGGCAATAACTAATAATTTGTCTAATAATTTGTCATACAAATTACAAAACAGGACAACAGTCTTTAATTTTACGATTAAAAGGAGTTTGAATAATATTTTTTAAATATTTGTATATTTGAAGAAAACAAAACAAATACCATTCTTAAAAAAGCTGTATTTTTTCAATCCGGAAGAATTATAATTAATAAATAAATAAAGTTCTGAAATCTTTTCCGTAACATAATTGTTCCTGAAGATAAGTAGCCTAACGAATATAGGTCTAATCCAACCAGCCCCATTCAAATTGAGTGAGCTGATTCTCCTGTAAATGTACCTAACCTAAACCAATTTATCCTGTAGGAGATTTATGCAAGGTGTATGCTCCTATAAAGAAAAAATAGTCCTTCTTGACTTTCTACTGCATGAAGCATTATTTATTTATTTATTAAATTCGAACTATTTTAATTTAGGTTGAGAAGTTTACCCCTAACCACCATTAGCATACAAACTGCGGTATTGTACGGCACCTCTGGACTGTTGAATCCATGTCCAAGTAAGTTTCAGTAAGACTTTAGTCCTGTCCTGGCATTAGTGGATTTTATTTAAACTCCATCAGTGATTTATCTATAATATCTCTGGTTTTGTCGTTATCCTTATAATATCTTATATCAACTACAAATTAGACTTTCGTAATCTTTAATATGTGAGTAGAGA
Source organism: Oncopeltus fasciatus (assembly GCA_000696205.2). Classification (NCBI taxonomy): domain Eukaryota; kingdom Metazoa; phylum Arthropoda; class Insecta; order Hemiptera; family Lygaeidae; genus Oncopeltus; species Oncopeltus fasciatus. Next base: position 32,895 of record KZ808446.1, on the reverse strand, counting down.
GATTACATTTTGTGGCGTAATTTTGAAGTTCGTAAATTTACAAATGTTTTTTTAAACATTTAAAATAGTATTTGGCAGGCAAATCGACAAGAAGATATATTAATATTTTTTTAAATATCATAGTAATGTTACATAAATTTTTTTTTTTGGAATTCAACCGGTAGTAATTTGATATATTTTTCAGAAGCTAAAAAAGTGTCACTATGAAAACTGGAATACTTTTTGTACAATATTAATGCCTGTGGGACCAATACCTGTGAAGCGTAGCTTACATATATTCAAAACAAATATATAGTTTAAAAATCATATACACTTTCCTAATCTGCGTTTATTAAAACATTATTGATATAAATCTTTTATAGTGGCACGTTACAGCTATTTGTTTTGTGCATTTATTTTCGAAAAGCTAAAGCTTAAGAATATATATGAAGATTTTTAATATTAAGGAATCAACGAACTCTTCTAACAGTCTAATTTATTAAATTTTAAAGCTTAAAAAAATCTGCTTTCAGAAACACACACACACTCACACACACACTCACACACACACACACACACTCACACACACACACACACNATATATAGTGTGTGTGTGTGTGTGTGTGTGTGTGTGTGTGTGTTTGTGAGTGTGTGTGTCTTATGGAGTCTCTGCTTCTTTCAAAATCTATTTTCTTCTTCTTAATTGCTACCAAATATATTTTCGTGTAAAATAAGATTTTGTGTTCAAGATTGCACAAAATAATTTATTAATTTGAAACTAATAACGTTATAAATAATCAAGACTTCAACAACATTTTTTATAAAAACAAGGTATCAAAATTTGTGTAGCCAACAAGAATGACGGCTCCTTTACTTCGCCGATACAACTTAGGGGAAGTTGAAATAATCTATGTGGGAAACTATGTACAATATGTATGTGTATGTGTGTGCTTTATGCCCGTCGATAAGTAGGTTTTGAGTTCTGAAACTACTCAGTTCATAACGAAGTAAGAACCTCTGTATTTCAAACCAGAGCCAGGCTAAATTTGGATTTTTATAAATACTTTATGCAATAGTATTAAAAAAAATAAAATAAAAAAAATAAACCAAAGTAATTTGAACCTTAGCTTAAAAGAATACTTTTAAAAAAAGTTTATTTACATCAAAAATTGATTCAACTATTGTTGTAAATAAGCAAGTTAATGTTTGAGAATCATATCGGAGAATTTCAAAATTTTAACCTATTGTTATCTAAATTTCAATAAAAGTAGGTAATAACCTCAAGGATAAAGAGGTTTTTAAAGAGAGAACTTAAAGCATATACTTTTCTGAGCTATAGATCATCTAACTTATTGATAATGTTTCGAATTTATATTAGTGTATCGTAAAATAAATTATTTCTTAACTATCTCAGTAAATAATAATGCGGAAACACCAGATTTATTGCGAACATGCAACGTTCTTCTATAGATGGTTTGTTAAAATAAAAGTAGGGTAGCTAAAGAAAACTGATTAGAAAACTACCCTTAGCCGAGACAGTTCCAGGGGTGTAAGTGGAGTGTGCCGGCCGGCGGAAGACGTTGGTCTGTCTGCAGCCCCCGCATTAGTAAATGAGGAGCCAGTAGACCCTCTTCATCCCCTTGGGACAACCCCTATCCAGGTCTTCCTGATTAAGAGGCCACCGCTCCCAGAACTCCTGCCATTAGTCTGATTGTCTATGTGTGTGACAGCGTACCCTCCACTTCCCACATCCCAGCTGACCAAGCGTACACTCTCTTCTCAGCAGTAAGGTCTGAACCCTAATGCTGTCCCAGTTCTCAGCCTTTTCTCAGGGACTCAGATACATTATACTCCTAGTGGAGCCATCTCAGAGAAATCTATTTAGGAATAACAACGAAATATATTCATGAGGTTGGTTATCCTTGAATATTGGGATACTCTGCACTCAGCGTTTAAAAATATAATAAAAGGAAAAATAGAAAAACATTTATTGAACCAGTCGAAAGTAGACATATTTACCTATGAGAGTCAAGAAAAATGCATTAAATACTACTATATTAAATATCAGACTGACAAATCCCCTTCAAATAAGTAGAAGAAAAAACAATAAAACTGTGCGTAGATAGACACGTTGATAAATTGAAATATGTTTATATATAAACCTTTCAATGAAAGGCAAAAAGTCAAAAATAAATTAAATTAATTCTAAAAACACTTATTTTTTGGTGGACATGTTTCGCGTTCTTAGACGCCAATAGGAGCTTAAAATATATTCTGCAACCAATAATGATGATCCCTACGATTCTACTTTCTCTTTATACTTTGTACCTTCCGCCTTTTACCTCCCCACCACCCTTCCACCACCCACGGTGTCTTTGGGTAATTTTTGAAAAATTATATTTCCTCTCAGTCATGGAAATGTTAACTTAGGGACAGGACGTCCCCTCTCGTCTTCATGATAGGCAGGTGTCGTCAATTACTGTTTTAATTTTTTATTTAACTTTTCTTAAGAAATTGTCTGCATTTTTTTAAAATTCTCTTACATAGATTTCTACATTCATACTTTTAATATCACATTACATTACGGTGATTCTATATTATAACATTGTCAATTATTATTGTATTCTCATGACATTGTATTTCTACAGCCCTGAACATGGCCTACAATGTAAGCCGAAATGTTGGCAGATAATCTTTTAAAAAAGTACACTTTTTTCCAAAATTTGTATTTTTTTTTGGATCTACCTTGACTAAACCCCAACTAAAATCATCAAATATTAATATCTACGGTAAAAAAAACTCTCCATTTGATCCTACGATTCTTCTTTGACGTAGCTTTCGAAGTGAAAGGTCAATACGTATATATTTACTTCTGCAAAGTCTAAGGAAACGTTGCATTGGACGTTCGAGAGATAGCAAACGTCAAGTAGTTTGCCACTTTTCTTTAACAACTACATTAGTTACAATGAGAGCAGTTGTTGAAAATAATATAATATCATATCACTCTAGTATACCTTTGGTCTTTGCTGTATACCAAAGTGAATACCAAGTAAATGGAGAGATGGCTTACTAAATGCCTAAATGTGTGTAAATGCCCCCCTTTCGAATGGCAGAAGCGTTAGGTCTAGCGAAAACCAACAAACGAAGATCTAATTTTTGGCGGTTTGCTCAGCTGACGCCGGCAGATTCTTCACAAATCACACTCAGCCAGTTCTGTTTTAACAATTACTGACTCGCGCGTCACGAGACGTTCCCGTTCTATTCAAAATAAGGCAAGGAATTTATGTTTTCTTTTTTTTATTAAATATAAATAAGAACATTATTCCTTACTTACAACATATTCTTCTGGTAGCATATAGATAACAGTCTCCCAGTCGGTGCTACTCGCTTTCTGTGGATGAAAAACAGATATTTTTTTTTCATGCTATCATAGATCATTGATTAACAATTATTTTGCAAATATTTACATGATGCTAGGATATATTTATCTTAGAGATTATTGTAAGAATTATTTCTTATTAAACACTCAATATTCCAGTTAAAAATTTTAGTGCAAGGGTACAGAATAAAACATCTAACTGTCCCAGCCAGGACTCGAACCTGGATCTCCTGCTTTCCGGGCCGGTGCGTTATTACAGTTACTTCCAAGCGTATATTACTTGCAAATAGAACAGTTTGGCAATATCGATAAAAGTAAGGATGTGAGATTTGTCAACGAATATTGATCAGAAGTGAATAAAAACATGTTTTGGCAAGATGTACTGAACAGAAGATATGTGCACTTTCGTGCTCAAGAGACATCTGTAAAACACATATGGGTTGTAAGCAGCTGGTCCGAGTATGCCTTCTCAATCTCTAGAGATTTTGGTGGAGCAAAAACCCATTTAAGATAATAAGTACGGAGTACGGTTACAGGTATACGTGGGCGTATCACCCGACAGCTGTTTGTAGTATCAATTGTTCAGTGAAAAATGATAACTGGCGTGTCGTAAAGTCCTGACGGGTCTACATCTTACGTTTACGAGAACAGCTTGTGTCCTACTTCCGCACTTCTATTCTGTAGAATTGCTAATACCACGAAATGTGAGTTCAAGAGAATACCTCTGTATGTTATTCTGAAATGCCTTTAAAATATTTCTTTTCAGTTTTTAAAAATTTGTTTTCCGGAAATTCTGTCTAAGGAGGGTTGAAGTCATTCTTGAGATCGCTCTACTTCTCTTGACTCCTACCATACGATTTCAGGTTTACGATGCAAATGTAACACTTTCATTTTACGGGATTTGTTTCAGAAGATCCATCTAATGGCTATTACAAGTCAAATAAGAGTTTTTGTATATTGGGTAAATTAAATGAAATTTGGAGTTTCTTGACCGTCGAACATTATAAGGAGGGTTAGATCGGAGATTCAGTCTTTAAGTTACAAGAAATAGAAACTCATTTGTTTACCAAAAATATTTTTTATTATTACCAACGTTTCGACATAAATTACAGGCCTTCTTCAGGGCAATACGAGCTTCATCTCTCCAGAAGAGCGTCTCTTGCTTTGGGATAACTTAATTATGACTACAAACAGAAAGTTGTCAGAAAAAACTCGACCAATCCCTTCTCATAAATTAAATTTTCCTTCATATATATCTTACCTAAATGGATTAAATATTTTTAAAAAATTTTATTGTATACTTGAAAAGTAGGTATATTTAAAATTAAATTATTATTTTCAACATATTTATAATTTTTTTTCTAGAATAAAGTTTAAAATTTAGTTCATTTATTAACTGAAATATATATGAAAACTTTTTTTTTCTAATAAATATCATTAATTACATAATATGAAAGGTAAAATTAGAAAGCGGGACCTTGCCATCACCTTTTTAGCCAAAACTTTGTCCAGTCGCATCCGAAATAAGTCGTGGACTCGAAAATAGTGAGCAATAACAATACTTGGAGGTATCGCTCTCGAATAGACGGCAATATTTGGTTCACAACGAAACGCTAGGAATATTTTGGAGAATGATTTCTCCGTTTCGGAGTCTAATTAAGATACTCGAGTATCAAGACTTGTACGAGCTCTGGCTCTCCTTTTGTTGGGGCGAAGACTTTGAGGGTCGGAGCTAGGGGACAAGGCTCTGCTTACAAAAATGAAATAAGGACATCTGGACAAGCAGGGATTAGGTCCTTGGGAAGGATACAAAGGAAGAGGTATTTCCTTCGAGCGCTGCCGAGGATATGGCTACATCCTCCCTGTAATTACTCCTCTTTGTAGTCGCCGGTGACACAACCACCCCTAACCACCAAATAGAACATGATTCGCAGCCTTCACCCCCCACCTTCGTCTTTCATTTATCTTAGTCTTATTTTCTTCTTTGCATCACTCTGAATATAAATCAAACTTTTTATTCAACTTCTTCTATAAAAATTGGTTTTTATTATTCTATGATAATAGTTTCAAAGTTTCTGAGTAAGAATGCTAGCTCATGAAAAGAAAGTTAAAAGTAACATTGCTGGATGGCTCCAGAGACATTACTTATAAATAAAAGAAAATCAATAATTCTTATTTTACTTACAAAATTTAAATTTTGTTCCATTTCAATAACATAACCTTTTTAAAAAAAATAAAGTTCTATTGTAATTTAGGTTAAAATATTAAATCTCGAAATTCTGTATTACTATAATAACAGATTCATAGTATAATTTAATACTATGAATAAAATAAGTTAGTAAGTAGTAAGTAATTAAGTTAATAAGACAATTTAGTCTTTAGGAAGTATTTTTTCTGTCTGCTGTCTCATTCAAGTAGACTCATTCGAGCTGAATTTCTTGATTCTTATTTAAATTAAACGAGTGTAGTTTGGTCTCTAAAAACTTAAGATAATATTTAGATGATAATATAACATAATGTAAAATTATGTTCTAATGTCTGGGTAAATATTGCAACCCGTACTGAATAATTTTTACCATAAAACAAATTTTAAGTTTCACGCTGGAAAGAAATTTTGAGTCTTCTGGCTAAGATGAACTCTCGATTTTATTTGCAATTTAGAGCTACAAGCTTTTATATAATGCTCTAAAAGCCTCATTATAAGTTCATTGTTAAAATTTAACAAACTTTTATCATTAGAGCATTCAGTGAAAAAAACATAGTCAAAATAAATGTCAGTGGAGAGAAGTAAATATGGAACAGAAATAGTATTCAATATATGTTAACATAGAAAAACAAAAAAATAATTTGCAGATCTCAAGTATTTTTTTTAATNTTGTTAATAAATCATGGATATTTTTTTCGTAGAAGTAGCTATATTATTCACCTTTTGCCCGAAACATTATATTCAATATCGGAAATTGCTCTTTAGATTTTAAATGCTACGTTTGAGGAAGAACGTAGGTCTACCACGAGAGTTTTCTTTCATATTTCGTGCTTTATTGCTTTGCTCAGGAAGAAGCATGTTATCTTTCTTTTGCCGCTAGAGTTCATTGGAGAAGTTTTGTCGGACCGGGACTGGAGTATCCCGGAACCACGTTTTCTTCTTCTTCACACAGACAAATCTTCTTCGGGCCACTCGAGAGCTGTCTCTGGTGTTCGTTGTCGCTCTTGAAGGCCCTCGGCAAATAGAGAGAGACAGACCTCGACGGTACGGTCTGAAGTGATTCCCTCTACTAGTGATAAGAGAGCTCCACTCTTTCCTCGGCACTGCTAGATACAATTGTTTTACGTAGGTCTTGAAATTTCTTTTATCCGTTTGTTTATCCGCGAAATCAATTGATTTAGTAATAAACTTCACTGATGCTTCCTTTTTTTTGTTTAATTTATATTTGCCTTTTAACCGGATTTCTTTTTTTCGCAATACTTACTGAGTAATAAGAAGAAAAATAATTAACAATATCAAGAGATATAACTCTGGTTGACTCTTGCGGAATATATAAACAAATAAGGAATAGGTCATGTGATTCAGAGGGTACGTATTGTATTAGCCAATAGGAAGTCCGAGTAAGGAAATCGCTTTCAGGGAGAAAGAGATGACTCTGCTTTCTTTGTGGAGCAATTGAAAGAGTGGGGGGTAATTGCAATACATTTCATCTCAATTAACGCATATGTGGATCGGGAAGGGTTTGTGTACATTATATCTTTTAAACAATTAATGCAAGCGAATAGAATAAAAAATCTAAACTTTCCCACCCAGGACTGGAAGCTGGATTTCCTGCTATCCGGGCGAGAATGCTAGCCACTGCACCAACAGGGCAGTTTTCAAGAATCTATTTTGAACTTTAAAAAAAAATCTACCTTTACTTTATATCAACTTATTATTATATATCTATTATTTTTAATAATCTCATTTCATATAATTTTCAATATCGAAATTGATATTTCTTCCATGAATCAGAAGACATATTTTCAGAATAAAGTTTTGTGACAAAGAAAACTTCTTCATCTCATGTATTTCTAAAACGTTTTCCCACGTAACCTTAACGATACCATACTGAAATTAATTTAACCATATTTAAGGCGAAGAGATTAACATAGAATTTTACATTTGGGGAACATCTATTGTGGGACTCCCTGAACAAGCGAGAAGCCCTTCAACACGTGGCTAAATATTGTTAGTCCATTATACAGATCTGTTATGTTTATTCATGACATGTAAATCCATGAGGGTACGGTAAGCAAACAAATGTACCCGAACGATACTCGAGGGAATCGGGGAAAGCGCTCTCCTGATTTCTTATTAGCACACCCACTCCGCAAAATAAGAGATGATCAACCTTCTTCTCTTGCTCCACCTCAGCGGGAAGGTACAGACATCTCGAATACAGCCGATACAGCGAAATACAATAAAATATAATTAGTAGATTGCTCTGATTGTGTGTGTCTTTGGAATCGAGAACCGAATTTTTACGAAATGGCTAAATTGTTGAAAGCAAAATTTTAAAAAGCTCACTGTATTACAGTGAATGCTGCATTTGAAGGATATCGGACAACCTGCGAGCGATTCGGCTTTACAGTTGCTGAAAATACTATTCCTTGTAGGTTTATTGCAGTAAAAAAAGACTGTAATCACCTAGGAAAAGTGCTTCGGAAACGATCAAGTTCCTCGAGGATAATTCAAGCTTCCATTTGTGAAAAGAGAAAGGCATACTTCGCTTTTCCGAATGTTCATATTTTCTATGTTCTAGTTCATACGCAGGCTAAACGGTACTTCCCATTGTAGAAAAATTATGTTAATTGGTCCTTGGACTGCTTAAAATAATTAATTATTCAAAACTTATTCTTCTGTTTTCTTCTTCTTAGTGGAAGGCGTAATTTAAAAAATAAATGAGAACAATTCTAAAATATATAACAAAAAACTATAGATGCCAACCTTCCGCTTTGACATAACTTTAAAAACCGAAGATTCACTTTTATAAATTGCGTCACTTATTTTAAATTTTTGAAGAGGCGTCTAAGAAAGCGAAACTAATCGGTCAATAAATATGTGTTTGTTAGAATTGATGTAATTTATTTTTACCTTTTACCAAAAAGTAAAATAATCTATGTTCGCAAGAGTGAAAAATTCGTTAAAGACTAGGGAAATAGGTGGCGGTGAGGGCCAGACCTATACAGAATTAGCCAATGGAAGAATGACACTTGCTTCCTTTCCTTAGAGAATGGTTACTGAGAAATCCTCATGAGCATCTTCTAGGCCTGCCTCGTCCCTTCCAAGAAGTTATAAATGCAGCTAGCCAGCAACCTCCCCATTCAGTGGTACGTACTACTCAGAGGCAGGTTCTGTGTCTGATCGAGTGCCTCAGAGCGTCGGGCTGGTCCTAGACTTTGCAGAGCCGGTAACAGTGCAGTGATAAGTGACAGTAAACAGCAAGTTATTTGGAGGCCTCAATGAAAATAAGCACATTTAATTTATTTTAATATAACTAAAATTAGTTGTCATTTATTGTTAGAAAGAGTATTAGGTTTGATTGTAAGTTGCATTTGGTAGAGGTTGTTATAATAAATGAATTTAAATTTATATTTGTTTCTCATTATAATAACTCGCAGCCCATTACATCTTGCTAACTAGTTGTATATAATTTGAATTTGTTAATAAATCATGGATATTTTTTTCGTAGAAGTAGCTATATTATTCACCTTTTGCCCGAAACATTATATTCAATATCGGAAATTGCTCTTTAGATTTTAAATGCTACGTTTGAGGAAGAACGTAGGTCTACCACGAGAGTTTTCTTTCATATTTCGTGCTTTATTGCTTTGCTCAGGAAGAAGCATGTTATCTTTCTTTTGCCGCTAGAGTTCATTGGAGAAGTTTTGTCGGACCGGGACTGGAGTATCCCGGAACCACGTTTTCTTCTTCTTCACACAGACAAATCTTCTTCGGGCCACTCGAGAGCTGTCTCTGGTGTTCGTTGTCGCTCTTGAAGGCCCTCGGCAAATAGAGAGAGACAGACCTCGACGGTACGGTCTGAAGTGATTCCCTCTACTAGTGATAAGAGAGCTCCACTCTTTCCTCGGCACACATTTGGCACTTCTTACATTTTACAAGAGGATCGCTAAATTTCACCAAAGATTTTAGTACTTCCTGTACAGACAGACAAAGCAGGTCGACCATTCGAACATAAAATGTATCGCAATACACATTATAGCTTGCACTAAAAATTGTTAAAATTTACTTGTGATTAACCATTTAAATACCACAAGAAAATTAATATTTATGAAATTAAAATTAAAAAGTAAATAACGAGAGTCATTTAAACAGCTTGACAATGTCAGCTCCTCCAAGCATAAGACGATGTATTCGTCTGCCTCGGAGGTTGGACTTTCGACAATAGTGAGGGGAATTTTATAACTTATTACTGGTCCCGGTAGCATAATTGGTAAATGGACCGTCCCGGATAGCAGGAGATCCAGGTTCGAGTCCTGGCTGAGACAGTTAGATTTTTTATTCTATTCCCTTGCACTAAAAATTGTTTAAATTTACGTGGGATTAAATACCACAACAAAACAATATTTACAACTAGAGATTTTTTCTTCGAATAAAAAAATCATTTCCGCTACGATTAAAGTTTAATTTATACTAACTGAAATCTACCACGTTTATTGTAAGTTGTCCGTGATTAGCCTTTTCACTGAAACCCGATAATAAATCAGAGTAATTGTTTTTAGTACAAGCACACGGCAAGTGGCACCAAGAAAGCTCCAACCTTCGAGAGCCTTTTGAAATCAGAGTGCTCCAGTAAAACTTGGAGTATACTGCTAAAGAGATTTCCTGGATAAGAACTGCTCAAAGCTACAGTCCCCTTTCTTGTCTTTTCTTCAAACGAACATTCCTTTAGCATGAGTTGTGACTGTTGTATGTAATGTATGTAATGTTAAGATAGCGCTCAGAAACTGTTAGAAGCGAAACATTTAAGGATATTACAGAATACACACTTACCACGGACTTGAAAATGAAGATGTCCAAGTTCAAGGGGAATTCAACAAAGTCTTCACATATGGCTTTAATCTCTCTCCTTAACTGTCGTGCATCTCAATTCGTTAGAATAGATAATGCCATAGATCGTGGCATTTTGTTACAGAAGTATATTAAAATAAAATAAAATTGAACAAGTAAGTATAAAACATAAATTATGATGTGGAATAATTATTGAAATTGACAAAAATACAAATGAAAACCTAAAGAATTGATTTCAATACCTTGACCTGCGGTCAAAGGGCAGCTATTTGTACTAAGTCCTCTATTCTCACTTCTCCTTAAGACTTCTACACGACAGAATGTCTGAAACTCCATAAACACCACTAGATGCATACATAGTACAGGCTTATAAATACACTATGAATACAATAATACTGAAATAAACGAGATTTAAATACAAAAATAAGTTTGTCCTCTTTTATCTACTGGCCCACTGATGTAAACTGTCTTTCTGATATCATATATTTCTTCATATGTAAAAATCTTATTCCTTTCTATCACTCCATTAAAATTTGGATTATCTTTTCTCCCACAATCTCTCACACCTACCCCTAGGCAACTGCCAGCTGCCCTAATAAATGGTCCCGTAGACTGGAATTTATGTAGAACTCTATTAGAAGAGTCCCTTGACGTCAGAACCTCTTTGAAAATTGCTGAAGTGTTGGATGATGGTGTACAGTTCTTTACCGCCCAAATTCAGTAATGCCTTTGGAAGGAAACTTGAAACCCTCTTTTACTCGCTACTCTGTAAATTCAGCTAAGCCCCTCCCTGATTTAATTATGAATCGCTAAGAGCTAAGCGTAAAGCAAGAGCCTTATTCCAGAAGCTCAGGCATCCCTCAGATCGTAAGTTTAAGAAACTACCCCATCTCGTTAACTGACGAAACTAGGTGTTTTACGAAATAAGGCTTTAATGCCTATTTGTCAAGCCTCTCAGCAGTGAACAAGTCCATTTGGACTGCTACTACTAGAATTTTAAAACATCGTGTACCTTCAGCCCCATTGCGTAGATAGGATGGTTCCTGGGTCTCCTCCGACTACGACTAGCTAAGCACATCAAGCAAACATTCCATCCTCATCCTGATCCTGATAATTTGTCCAATAGCACTCAGGTTGAGGAATCACTGGACACACCATTACCAATGTCCCTAGCGATTATGTTAGTAACCCTCTTTGAGGTCAAGTATATCTGTTTAAGCGCAAAGCACTCGGCTATTACTTAACTTTTAATCTCCCCCCAAAAATGTTTTCCAGACCTATCTCTATATTGGTATCCTTTTGAGTTTTTGAACTACCCTCTCCTCTAGTAATTGTCTGAAAATATCCTTTGATCCCGATGATATAGCTTTTGATCGAGTATCGTATAGTTGGCTTTCCACAGGGCAGTGTACTTGTACCCATCCTTTATTCATTTTTTATAGTGGAGTCATCCAGACTCTTCCCAATACTCTTTTAAAATAAATGAGTCCAAATGCCTACAAGTAAATTTTCAACTAAAAAAAGATTCTTCTGATAATGTTACATACAATAACATCCCTATACCTCTCTCTGATTCAGTCCGTTACCTTGGGTTCCACCTTGACTCACGACTCAACTTGAATGAACATACTAATATCAAGCGACAAGAACTAGACAGACTACGGACTCTTACTCAGACTTTTAAGCAGGTGTTCAATGCTCAAATCTGAGATTAAACTGACGCTGTGCAAGGCACTACTTCGACAATCCATTTAATCTGAAGTCCTAAGAATAATTGCTAACGCTCCATATTATGTGTCCAACTCTACCCTTCATCAGGACTTTAATATTCCTTTCATCCAAGACCTTATCTCTACCCGCTTCAAGCTCTTCCAAAGTAAACTCCAATTTCATCCCAATCCACATGCCCAATCCCTGTCGCCGGACTCCAATCCTCGCAATCCTCCCCGGCGACTAAAACGGAGATGGCCTCGCGACCTCCTGGGCCTTAATGCCTAAACTTATTGGGAGTGGGGTCGATGGGCCCCTTCTCCCTGCACAGTGATGACCATTTATTTATTTATTGTTAATTTTATTTTTATTTCATTATATTTTTCTTTCTTTTCTCGAGATGGCCTCGCGACCTCCTGGGTATTCAGGCCTAAACTAATTAAGAATGGGGTCGATGAGGCCTGCACATTTAATTCATTTCATTGACTAATTTTTTTATATGTATATTATATTGTCCTGATTACACGCATAATTTAATTAATAAAGATTTTTGTATTGAAAAAACATCCTCTCGTTATGAAATGTTTAAGTATTTCTATGGCAAATTCCTTTAGGTTAAACCGCGCTAAATCGTTGGAATAAGCGAAGCTTTCGTGGAATGAGCTTGGAGCTGCTTCAGCTGAGCTTCACCGAATCATAGAGATACATTCCTCGTCGAATGAAATTGCAACCCTTAGAGCTTTATAATCGCGGCAGCTTTGTGGAGAGATTCAGATAAATCTAAATTGACGCGAATTTAAAACTTAAACCAAATATCTAACGTTACTTCGGAGTAACTATGTTCACACGTTTGTCAGAACATATTTTTTTCAAGTTATTACATATTATTATTTATAATATGTCTATCAAAACATATAATCTATAACTTATAATTTTTTTTCCTGTTAGAGAGCCATTCCTGTATCCTAATACCACAAATAAATAATAAAAGACAAAAATATATTGTATAAATATTAATTTTCTTATGGTATTTAATCTCAATTAAATTTTAACAATTTTTAGTGCAAGAAAATAGAATAAAAACTCTAACTGATCTGCTATCCGGGCCGGTGCATTTACCATTTATGCTACCGGGACCAGTCTGATAAGTTATTAAATTCCCCGCACTAGTGTCGAGAGTCTAACCTCCGAGGCAGACGAATATATCGTCTAATGCTCAAAGGAGCTGACATTGTCAAGCTGTTTAAAGGACTCTCGTTATTTACTTTTAAATTTGAATTTTATAAATATTATTTTTCTCGCGGTATTTAATACCACGTAAATTGTTACGTTATTGTTGTAAAATTTAACAATTTTTAGTTCAAGACAACATCATAACAGGGGAATAGCAAGAGACACTAGTGCGGGGAATTTATTAACCTATCAGGCATGTCCCGGTAGCGTAATAGGATAACGCGCTTGTCCGGATAGCAGGAGACCCAGGTACGAGTCCTGGCTAGGACAGTTTTTTAATTTTATTATGTTCCCTTGCACTAAAAATTGTAACAATTTACGTGGTATTAAATATTACCAGAAAAATAATATTTATAAATTTCAAATTTAAAAGTAAATAAAGAGAGCCTTTTAAACATGCTTGAAAATGTCAGCTCCTTTGAGCATAAGACGATATATTCATCTGCCTCGTAGGTTAGACTCTCGACACTAGTGCGGGGAATTTAATTACTTATCAGTCTGGTCCTGGTAGCATAATTGGTAAATGCTCCGGCCCGGATAGCAGGAGATCCAGGTTCGAGTCCTGGCTGGAACAGTTAGATTTTTATTCTGTTCCCTTGCACTATAAATTGTTAAAATTTACGTAGGATCAAATATTACAAGAAAAATGATGTCTGAATCTGTCTTTCAAAAAACAAATGTCACATTAGTAATTAACTTTTATATTTGTCATTCTTCAAGAAAACATAGAAACCTCAGTTTTCTGCTCTCCTTAATGACAATTTCTCTCAGTCTCTCCCTCTCTCTCTCTCTCTCTCTCTCTCTCTCTCTCTCTCTCTCTATCTCTCTCTCTATCTATCTCTATCTATCTATCTATCTATCTATCTATCTATCTATCTATCTATCTATCTATCTATCTATCTATCTATCTATCTATCTATCTATCTATCTATCTATCTATCTATCTATCTATCTATCTATCTATCTATCTATCTATCTATCTATCTATCTATCTATCTATCTNCTCTCTCTCTCTCTCTCTCTCTCTCTCTCTCTCTCTCTCTCTCTCTCTCTCTCACACACTCTTACTCTCTCTCTTTCTGTCTCTCATTAAATAAATGAGTTTTTTAATAGCTATAAATTGATCATGAAGAAGAACAAATTTTTTATACAAATTTCTGCAAAACACAATTACAGTTAAAATATACCAAGAAATATAAATACCTATTTTGCGGTGATTAGACTTTCTTTAGAATAACTTATAATATAAAATTCTTTAATTTCACACTGGAGTGGTAATCACCAAACCCAATTTTTTCGAATTGATAACGTTATGAAACCATCTTCGTGGAGAATATTTGTTGTCAATTTTAGATGAAAATGCCATCAGTACTATAACGAATAAATGTATTGTATCGGTTAAAGAACAAAACCATTACAAAATACATTTATCTGACAGGGCAAATGAAAAACGAGAATCACAAATGACTTTACTACAGTAATGGAAGTTAATTACTTCCGTATTGCTGGTAACACATACATAAAATATGAATACAAAAAAGTCCTGTGGGAACAAAATAACTCCTAAGAGAGAAATTCTTTCAGAGTAATAACAATTATGGCTGACTAGAAATAGACAATTTCCATGTAACAATTCATTGCTTCTGTTTGAACTGACAGAATGTATGACGATTGCCACTTACAGTCTGAGTGTTTAAATAAATATTTGAATAGCTGTCAAATGTGTTATTTAGAGAAACTAATTGCAAAACTCAATGGTATCAAATGTTATATCTGTTAATATTTAATTTTAATGTTTATTTATATGTTTTATTTCTCTCATGTCTTTTAATTTTTTTATTACCACCCTAACTTTAGTTTTATTTGAGCTAAGTGTCTTTTGACGGGTAGGAGTATACAATTAAATTAGTAAATAAGTTATGAAAAAATTAAATAAAAGAATTTCGTTAAACTGGTTTTGGAATTTCTATTGTTTTTAACAAAAAAATTAGGGTAATGTCCAATACTAATACTTCAAACATTCTTCAAAATATAAATGATATTATTGATTATTATTGTATAAATTACTAAAAAACTTAAACATTACCATAAGCAAGTATGTATACAAAATGATGCGTAATAAGTAAAACCTATACTACATTCAAATTATTTTATATTAATTTAACAAGCCTAGTGAATAATTTATTTCTAAGGAAGCCGTTCTTCAATTACTTAATGGTAGTATTGAGAGATTTTCTCTGATATTTCCCATTTATCTGCTTTTTTCTATGATTGATTTCACTTTTCACTCGATCGGAATGAAACTGCAAGTTATAGGTTATTTAGAGCACACGTCTCGCAGCAATATATTAATTAATATTATTAAATATCATTTGTAATAATTCTTAACCGCCATTACTCTATTTTCAATAAACCCATTGTACAATTTTCATTATTTCATGTAAATAACTTTAATGAGACATAATTTATATACAACCTGGTTTAAAGGGGGAAAAAAAAGAAATGATAAATCCACCATTCACTTCTATGAGATGTCTTCTACTCACTTGGGAGGAATGTTTTCTACATCTTTTGTTAAATTTTCTTTTATTTTTCCTTACATCAAATTTGCTTAGTTATCAACATAATAATAAACTTGAAGTTTTTCTTTTGTTTGTGTTATCAAATCTGAGATAAACACCTGCTAAGTCCCAGAAGAAGGTATCTTTTATCTGGTTGGCCCATTTTCCCTAACTAAACCTATTTCAACTAACCACTAATGCTATATATATTTTTAGAGTCTTCTCAACGATTATTTATAATGTATTTCTTTGCTATTTTTTATTCCATTCTTTTATTTCGAAATGCAATAAACGAAGAAAATTCATTAAATTTTTCGCAATATTACGATAAATAAAGCATTTAATTTTTCAATAGCAATTGGTTATTAATCATGTTTCCGTGACACTAAAAATGGTATTGGAGCAATATTGTATTTTAGCTCGATTTGCACTTCAATTAAAAAATTATATTAATTTATTTTATTTATTTTATATTCATTCATTTATTT
>KZ808446.1:4933-16440 GCA_000696205.2 Oncopeltus fasciatus | reverse complement strand
ATAAAATTAAATATTTATCTTATTTTTATCTATCTATTTTTTTATTTCTTTCATACCATACCAATTATTGTAGCAATTAATAAACTTGTTTTTCTTTAGTATTTATTACAGGTCGAATTCATAGACCTTTAAGAGATTAAAAGCAGAACTGAAATGCTCAAAGTTTCTGTTCTTTTCTGCTTTGTTTTTAAAATTCTGTTGCGAAAGAAGCTGAAATTGAATGAGTGTTTTGATGAAATTGGCCTTCCAGTTCGAAGGGGGGGGGGACACATGTGCGCTTCAGCACACCTGCCAGATCTGTCCAGCTCAAATTCAAAGCCACGTTCTGAAGCGTATAAATTAAATTTATTTCTGCGTTTCATTTCTCAATATATCTCTCTCTGCACCCTGTTTCCGGCTTTGATCAACCATTCTCTAATTAATTCTATTCTCTTGTCGAACAATGGCCTCTCCCCAACACCCTCCTCTCTTTGTCCCCTACTCAATTTCTTATTAGTCTCTACTCTTAATTTACATAACACATCCTTCAATAATAAAATTTTCCCCGTTCAAATATATTTCAATTTGATTTTCCTTCGACAAACAAATGTTTCTTTCTCAGTTAAAGGGAAATATTAACATATTTAAGAGCTACAGTGGTCTCAGGGAATCACTGTAGGTCTCTCACGCTAGCGCTACTAAGGAAAGCGCCATATCAGGGGCAGTCTGTTGAAGTAGATAGTCCCGCATTGCACATTTGCAGGGGATAGCCTAACCCCTGCTTCGGAAGGCGCACTGCATGATCTTGTGGGATATCAATAGATCACGCTGGTTTTCTCTCTAAACAGCTGTCTGGAGTCGGTCCTTCCCTGTACAACTGCAGCTCGGTAGTAAGCTTCTTACATCCCGCTTTACTTACCGCAAAGTGCACCTTCTGAAGCTCCATTGGTTCTTGGCTGTCCCGATGCACCAGTCACGCGTCTCATTCCGTAGAACTATCTTCGACGTGAATGATGGTAAATTGTCGGGAACTAACTGCCGTGGGGTCAGCAAAAGTTTCTGAACTCTCACTTAAGTTGATTTTTTTCGAGGTGCAAAGGTTTCTTTTCTAATATTGATTATTTTAAGATATCTTCTTAGATACATTGAGCTTTACTTAAATAATATTTGAGTGACAGAAAATCTAAAGCAAGCTGTATTAGAAAGCGATATTTAAACTTGTTACCCGCATTCACTGAATATTTATTTAATTCCACATGTATATATTAGTTTGCCCGTGGACGAAATAAGGGATGGTTAGAGTGGGTTGCGAGGGAGGGATAGGGAAAAGGAGACAGAGCGGGATGAAGGGATAGACAAAGGGGGTACCAGCAACCCCTAATCCACGGGATCTGGGAATCCCCTCCGTCGTCGTGCTCAGTCATTGGTCCGTGAGGCAGCGAGCGCCAGGAATTGTTCTGCTCCCATTGGCTAGCACCAGCCACCCCGTCACTATGTCCTTCCGGCTACTGCTTCCTGGCTACTGTAACGCCAGTCAATACCAGTCACCTAACTATGGCCATTAATTAGTTACCAAGTATTACTCTGAAGTAAGATGGTCAATTTATAAATATTAATTTAGATGTGGTGTATTATCCCATGTAAATTTTAAACAATTAATACGAGGGAAGAGAATAAAAAATCTATCTGTCCTAGATAAGACTCGAACCGGGATCTCCTGCTTTCCAGGCCTGTATGCTTCCATTTATTTTAATGGGAATATACCGGCCCGGCAAGCAAAAGATCCAGGTTCGAGTCTTATCTGAGACAGATAGATTTTTTATTCTCTTCCCTCGTATTAATTGTTTAAAATGGTCAATTTATGCCAAGCTGTAAAGTTTACTGTCCCCGTTTGTTTACGTTTAAGCGTACAGTTTCAGAAGTAGAGCGATTCGTAAGAAGCGGATTGGCCAGGAACAGCTCAATGTTGTGACATATATTCCTGGCAGAGTCGCTCTTCGTCATATTGGCGAAGTGAACACGAGAGAGTACGCTAGAAAACGTGACTTGCAGGTCCCACTTCCCCGGGAATTCGCGCCACGAAGCCAGAGGTGCGATGGAAGAGAGAGAAGTGCGTAGGCAGTTGCCCTCCAGAAACTATCAGTCAGAGGAGTGGGGGACTGTCCGGACTGATTGAAACCAAGACGTGGACAGATGGATGTGCGTGTGCGTGTGCGTGTGTGTGTGTGTGTGTGTGTGTGTGTGTGCGTGCGTGTGTGTGTGCGTGTGCGTGTGCGTGTGGGAGGAACAATCCACGCCTTTTTGTCAACCCTCGTTTCAGTCCACAGAACGGCCTCTGCCAAAAGTCAGTAGGGGGATTCAGATATCTTCCATTTAGAACTATTCTATTCCTCGTTTTATTTCATATGAGGAAAACGTATGTTTGTGTCAACGACCAACCATTAATTTTAATCATTTTACTAATAACAAGAAAGTTTTTTCGAAACAGATTTGATTTCCTACCTAATAAGTTCGGTTTTGAGAAATAATAAAATTATACTCTATTATACATAAAATTATACCTTTTGAAAAATTCACATTAACATCATGTCCGATAATTTATTAAAATTGAAGTAAAATAAACTAATTAAAGAGATGTGGTTATTAATATTCTATTTGAAGGTTTGAACAAGTCTAGTATTTTTGTACCTCACTAAAACTTAACACAATTTATTTTTAGTGGAGAGTTATAAGAATATTGAGAAAATAAATTGCACTCATTTGAGAAAATAAATAATTGATGAGTACAAATTTAGAAGTAAATTACTCACATATAAGGAAAATAAATAATTGGGGAGTATAAATGATGACGATTTGTAATTGGAGAGAGATAGTTGACCGTTGAACTTTCAGTGGAGTGATTAGTCGAGAATTAGGTCTTGGAATTTGAAAATAATTAAAAGTGATTTTTAAACAGAAAAAAAAATTTAGCGTTAAGGTTCGTTCTGAATTTCGGACCTTTCTCAATGCAATATAGGGGGGGGGGGGGGAGAGTCTCTTACTCTGAGATAACTATATCGTGATTGTATCTACCTGTCACCTTCTTGTCATCCCGATCGCTCCAATTGCCCCCTTCAAATGGTGAAAAACAACTTCAATTTTATTCACAATATAAACTTTTTTTTTCAAAAATTCGTCTTTATTGATTCAAATCCCATGGCCGAATTAACAATAATTGATATTCGAAAAGCCAGAAAGAATTTGTAGTTCCTTATATATGGTAATTCAGAATCCTATCGTAATGTAGCGGATGATACAAGTAATTTATTGGAATACCATGTAGAATATATTTATCATGTGATATCATATGAAATATAATAAGCTATATATATATATACAAAATTACGTTCCGTTAATGTACAGGTGTATCATAAAACGTAGGGGTGAACCAAAACTTGACAATATTAAAAACTTTTTTCCGTTTTTCTGTCGCAAAAATTTAAATTTAAACAGAAATTCTAATTTAAATTAAACAGTATACTAACATCTATTGTTATTTAATTTTTTAAAAACCAAAATGTAGATCATAGAGAGCAGACTACTATATTCAGTTATATAAAATATTGCTATTAAAATATATTTAAGAAATAATATTCAATTAATTACAAAAAATGATTGATTAATTTATATATTACTAACAATTTGAATGATTAACTGTAAATACCATATAAGTTTAGTATATAATTCGCGAGATTACACAGAAAAGTGTGGGTTTCATTAGAGAGCGTGGAAACTCTTGCTGCGAGGCCGAGGAAAGGCGGGCATTGTGGTGAGAGAGATAGCGGCCATTGTAAGGAAGAAGAGTAGACAATATGCCGAGCCTGGCCACGAGGATCTCTTCGCCACTATCGATTTAATAACCTTCCTTCTCTCGGAAGGAACCCTCGTGCTGGTAATCCGTGTCCGCAGCGCCCCATAGCAAGTGAGAGATTACGTATGTCATGATTTCCTGCCAAACCCAAACCGACTTTTACAAATGAAATTTACCCCATTCCTCATATATGTTGTTATTATATTTCCGTTCCTCTACGACAACACGGCGCCAGTATTGACTTTTAAGGGGACAGTAATCCAAGTATGTGTTGCAGACAAACCTTTATAATTTATATAAACAGACTGTTAGAAAGGAATACTGGAAGATTTTTTTCTGAAGACAAGTAGAATACCGAAACGGAATAAGTAAAATGTTCGAGCATTAGCATAGCTGAAGCCAATGTTAGACAATGTGCCTCATTCCACATGAGCTTCATGATCGAACTCTAGGGGATTGAGAACTCCACAGTGCTGAATGAGTCGATTCCTTGCACCAGCTGACCTAGAGTCTGTGCGGTCATCTTGTAGAGAGAACGTTTGTGTAGAGGTGCGTGTGTTCATGCTGCAGTCAAGTGACAAGTAGAGAACTGATTTTCATGATCTTTCATGTGAAGAGCTTGTCTCTGCCATGTAAGCAAGATCAGAGCACGCAAATGCTTTTATTTTATATTTTTACAGGAGTTCTGATATATACATGTACATATAGTATGAAAGAGAGCAATAAGCAAAATCAAAAATTGTAGTGTGTTCGAAGGGAAAAATGCTTATTAAAAATAATTTTAATTGTGTAAAAAAAAAAAGGAAAAATACTGGAAACTATTTGTTGTGTTCTATATGTCTTGAAATGTGTTACAAAAAATGTATGGGTGATGATTTTGATGTATTATTTAGGCAACATTCATTATTTCTTTCTATAATGAAGAAAATAAGCCAATAATGAGTGGATTGATAAGTTTTGCCTGAAATACGAATTTTAATTTTATACAGTCAGTTCTATAGCAACATCTTCGTTGAAAATAGTAAATATATAAAATGTTGCTTGATTAATTACTTTTAAATTTAGTAATTGAATAATTACTCTAGACAAAAATGGAAAAGTTTACCTTTAAAAACCAAAGATGGAATGAGAACCATGGAATAAGCCCTTTTTAAACGTTTGTGAACAATTTCCAATTCATATTCAATCTGAAATACTATATTTCCAATAATATATTAACAAAGAAATCAATTGTGTCTTTCAGAGGAAACTGTTTATTGTCAAATGTAGAGCTACTGTAATATTTGCTTACGAGACAAAAGATTCAGCATTAAGGACGATATGAAAAAAGTAACGCTGTTTTTATGGTTATAAAACTTAAAATACGGTTTTGAGCCATCAGAAAAAATAATTAACTGATACTAATCAGTTGAAATTTTTGTAACTGTTTTTGTAATTTTTAACCCAGATGATCCGATACCATCGAATTTTTAAAATTTAATCAATAATAACTAAACTATTGAAGCCGATTTCTTTTTTTACAGAATAACGGGATACATTTTTTTTATGAGTCAAATTTAAAATGTTATTGTAATGAAGAGGCATGTGATTATATGAATTTTAGAAATAAGAAATCAATCTGTTTATAATTTCATCGTGTAATGAATAAACAAACAGACAGTATAAAAAGAGAATGATGAAGTGACTAAGTTATGGGGATAGACAGGGAAAGTGAGAAAACCAGAGAGAGAGAGAGAGAGAGAGAGAGAGAGAGAGAGAGAGAGAGAGAGAGAGAGAGAGAGTGAGAGATAGAAAAGTAGTCTGTCTTTCTCTGACAATTATGAAAACTTGACTGTGAGCTGGGACTTTCCACCGACATCACTCTTCCCTAATGAAAACAGAAAACATTTAATCAAGGGCTTTTCTCGTATTTCCACCGACTTCCTCGTGACTTCCCCAAGCTCTAGAAGCGCTCGCAATTCCCGTCGGGCGAGGGAGGCAAAGCAGATGTAACTGACTCGATAATGGGTTCCTCTTACACCGGAGCTCCATTTGCAGCAGGAACTGTAACTGCAGAGTCATTTCGCGCCATGATTTGTCTAGGGTAAAAGAAGAATTGGTAAATAGGTGAAATAGTAAAGGGCTCACGACTTGCCTTGATAGACACATAGTACATGGTCAGGGTCTATTTGCACTTGTCTACGGTGAAAGACGAAGTGGTAAATAGGGGAAATAGTAAAGAGCTCACGACTTGCCTTGATAGATACATAGTACATGGTCAGGGTCTACTTGCACTTGTCTAGGGTGAAAGAGAAGTGGTAAATAGGGGAAATAGTAAAGGGCTCACGACTTGCCTTGATAGATACATAGTACATGGTCAGGGTCTATTTGCACTTGTCTAGGGTGAAAGACGAAGTGGTAAATAGGTGAAATAGTAAAGGGCTCACGACTTGCCTTGATAGACACATAGCCTAGAAGTTGATTGCCCTTCAATCTTTACTACTCTAGGGTGAAAGATGAAGTGGTAAATAGGGGAAATAGTAAAGGGCTCACGACTTGCCTTGATAGATACATGGTACATGGACAGAGTCTACTTGCACTTGTCTAGGGTGAAAGAGAAGTGGTAAATAGGGGAAATAGTAAAGGGCTCACGACTTGCCTTGATAGATACATGGTACATGGTATGTATGTGCCGACCAGGCAAGAGCTCAGAGTATTACACAATAAGAGCCATAATCCACTTTTGCTGGAGCTATCTTTACTGGAGGATTCATTGTTATATGAGAGGGACGATTGGGCACAAAGAAAGTAGTGGGAGGGTTGACAGAGGTTGAGTCAGTCAACAAAGGTGTCTGTAGTCGCCCAAGTTGTAAGGAGGTTGCAGCTCCACTCTTTAGAACATTCTTAAAAAAACAATGATTCATTTTTAAAAACTATTTGCTATTATTTTATCAATAATAATATAATTATTATTAATTATTATTATTATTTTATCAATTAATAATAAAAAAGTAAACGATTATTCTACTTGGCGTCGAAATTCTCTACTACTCTCAAATAATTTAAACCAATAACAAATAAATTAAGACGTTCCAAAATAACTTTGAAAACATTTCGATATCTCATCAGATCTTTTCTTTAACATGCGAGTAATTAAGATATTATGATGAAAGTTTTAGAATAACTAATTACTAAAACACAGTGTGATACTGAGATACGGTCAGTAAACACTACAAACATAAACACATGCATACACACATGTATATGTATGCATAGATATTTATAGAGAGATGATGTGTTGATAATACACTAAAATTGAGAGTAAGAGAGAGAGTGAGTTCGAGAAAGGGTGGAATGAGATCGGAGGTGATGGAAGAGATTGTAGGGGGCAGAAAAAGGATGTAGAAAAAAAAATATCCACCCATCCACGAGGCATGAATTAAATTTACATTTTATAAAGTCTGCTTTATTATAATATGAATTATTCAAATTTCGTTCGGTAAGCTCCACTTAAGCTACGGGATGGGGTACCTGCCGATTCTATGGACTGATTACTGAGTATGGAATACATTTCTTACTAAAAGTTTGGAGAAAAAAAAAATCTATTTTTCTGTATATTACAATATAATATTGTAGTTATTCGCTGGTAATCATATCATAATGCACACAATCACTTTCTAATTAAAGAATTTAGCTTTACGGAATGAATTAAATAATTTTAATTATTATAATTATGTAATTATATAAATGCAATATATACTATCAATATATTTATATTTATTTTATTTTATTTATATATAAATTCAGATTTTTATTCTGATGAGAATGAAATGAAATGAAAGTTAAAATGTTATTTCCTGAGGGACAGAAATAAAAAATGACACGAGACGTATATATATCTAATATTTAACATTTTCAATATGAAATTTAAAAAATTCAGTTTATTATATATATACATATACACATACATACGTCTCAAGATCTCAAGTGCCGTAAATCCTGCAGCAGTTGCATATACTAAAATATAGTTCGAAAAGAGAAAAAATTACTCAATAAAATGAAGAAATAGGNCACTCTTTAGAACATTCTTAAAAAAACAATGATTCATTTTTAAAAACTATTTGCTATTATTTTATCAATAATAATATAATTATTATTAATTATTATTATTATTTTATCAATTAATAATAAAAAAGTAAACGATTATTCTACTTGGCGTCGAAATTCTCTACTACTCTCAAATAATTTAAACCAATAACAAATAAATTAAGACGTTCCAAAATAACTTTGAAAACATTTCGATATCTCATCAGATCTTTTCTTTAACATGCGAGTAATTAAGATATTATGATGAAAGTTTTAGAATAACTAATTACTAAAACACAGTGTGATACTGAGATACGGTCAGTAAACACTACAAACATAAACACATGCATACACACATGTATATGTATGCATAGATATTTATAGAGAGATGATGTGTTGATAATACACTAAAATTGAGAGTAAGAGAGAGAGTGAGTTCGAGAAAGGGTGGAATGAGATCGGAGGTGATGGAAGAGATTGTAGGGGGCAGAAAAAGGATGTAGAAAAAAAAATATCCACCCATCCACGAGGCATGAATTAAATTTACATTTTATAAAGTCTGCTTTATTATAATATGAATTATTCAAATTTCGTTCGGTAAGCTCCACTTAAGCTACGGGATGGGGTACCTGCCGATTCTATGGACTGATTACTGAGTATGGAATACATTTCTTACTAAAAGTTTGGAGAAAAAAAAAATCTATTTTTCTGTATATTACAATATAATATTGTAGTTATTCGCTGGTAATCATATCATAATGCACACAATCACTTTCTAATTAAAGAATTTAGCTTTACGGAATGAATTAAATAATTTTAATTATTATAATTATGTAATTATATAAATGCAATATATACTATCAATATATTTATATTTATTTTATTTTATTTATATATAAATTCAGATTTTTATTCTGATGAGAATGAAATGAAATGAAAGTTAAAATGTTATTTCCTGAGGGACAGAAATAAAAAATGACACGAGACGTATATATATCTAATATTTAACATTTTCAATATGAAATTTAAAAAATTCAGTTTATTATATATATACATATACACATACATACGTCTCAAGATCTCAAGTGCCGTAAATCCTGCAGCAGTTGCATATACTAAAATATAGTTCGAAAAGAGAAAAAATTACTCAATAAAATGAAGAAATAGGTAACCTTGATGATAGTCTTGAAGAAGGCTTACAATGTAAGTCGAATCGGTGGGAGAAAATTAAAATTATAAATTTTTTAAATTGTATTTTTGGATCTACCTTGACCTAACACCAACTAATAACACCCAATAATAATATATAAGGTCAAAAAAATTCTCCATTTAAGTTCTATATTATTCTTTATTGGAAGTTACTCTTCATAGGTAGACTTGTAGACAGTCTTGAGGGTAGAGACAGACATGTTTGAGGAAATATATCTCGTGTGGCCGAGACGACGTATGTGCTGTTCGGCCGCCCAGCTATCTGTGAGCCCTGTGGAATGTTTGATTAGCAAATGGCTTTGAGATGAGCTAGCAGGAGAGCTGGGGGTTTTCATTACAACGCGACAAATATTGTTCTGTGTCCTGCGAGGGATCCGAATTCGGTTACCATCCGTAAACAGGTTACTTAATGTCGCTGAAGGAACTGTAAACCCTGTGTTACCATCCGTAATCAGCATTTAAATTACTAACGTAGAAATTGTTTAAGTAGGATCGATCTCACTTATTATTACTTTTATATCGTTAGTAAATTTAATAAAAAATATCTCAAGTTATTATTAAGATTTATCTTTTATGTTATTTCTAATATTATTTACTAAAAATTAGTAGGAACATTTTATCTGTATTCGTTTTGAATTAAAATTATATAATGTGGAACAAAATTATTAATTTAGTTTTTTTTTCTTTTTTTTCTGGAGATTACTGAAATATTTATCACTTAAAGGGTGATAAAGATATAGTTTTTCCTGTTTCAAATAATTTTTTTTGCAACCGGTTTTGGTGTAAATGCACCTTGTAGGAACAATATTATAACAGAGACAAATTAAGATCAACAATAAATAATACTGTATAAATGAAAATTAAAATTAAAATTAAGTTCAATAAATAAATATTTAATAATAAAAAAGTTAAATTTTATGAATGAATAAATTTATTTTTCAAACAATTAATTAAATATTTCCAAATAAATAAATAAAATCTATCAATAAATATAATTAATAGACTCACCGACAGAGTATCGCAAAATACGTTTCTCCCCTCTGTATCCTAACGAGCACCGTCCATTAATTTGATTGGTCCCCGGACCTGTGCCCCCCACCACTACTTCTCGCACCTGGGATGAGGGTGTCTGTAGCTCTGGGTTTACTGTAAATTCCAAATTCTAGCTTGTTATTTTTTAAGGGGTGAAAAATTTAATTTTTGGATTTATCATTTATAATAGATAATAACAAGCTAAAATTTAAAATACCTCTCTTCAAGGGAAATACAAATTCAGCGTATTTACAAATGTAAAACTATCTTATGCTCAACGCCATTTTCTTTAAGACAAAGTGGAGGTATATTGTAGTAAAAGGAAATTAATTGTTGGCTGATCTAATTATTACGAGTGTGATTCTTTACAGAACGCAGAGAGGCTCGCACAATAACCTCTTCGAGAACTGATATATCTTACACAAATACATAAGTGGCTTCGTAGATTTGTGTAACATTAATTATATATATAAAGATATATAAAGATGGTAGGGGGATGGTTGGCCGTCACCTTTCTAAAATAGATCCGATTCATTGTCCCACTAAAGAGGAATAGTAAAAACTCTGTTACTCTTAGATCTTAGGGAGTTATCGTACCAAATGTTTAAGGAATTATACTTTTCGTTTTCACATACGTTAGGTTACTCAACCTATATGGGTTGAGACCAAGTAGCCATCGTCTGAAACTACCTGTTTCAATTCCCTTAATTATTACCAGGAGGAAATCAGTTTTGAATGCTATGTATGTATGTAGGAAAATATAAGATTGTAAGAATATGAAATAAATTAATAAAAAAATTTATAAATAACTAATAAATTATAAGAAGTATGAAATTATAACTTACATTAGGAGGTTGGCGTTAGCCATCCAAGAAGTTAAGTCATTAGAAGATGATTTAACTGAAAAACAGTGATTATCAAAATAGTAAAAGTTTTAGCTGTAATACTTTGCTCTGAATTAAAGGTGTACACCACTTTAGATAACCTAACGATTTCTTTAATTCTTTTTGAAGAGGGAAGTAACGGGAGAATACTGTTACAGCATTTCAGATAGAAAGAAGAGATTCTCAAGAGTGGGGGGTGGGAGAGGGAAAGAAAAGAAAATATATATTAAAGATAAGAAAGAAAAAGAAGGAGATTGAAGTTGTGGAGGTTTGTGAGGAGCTCCTCGGGGGCGATAAGGAAGGCAGGAGCTGGCGTTCGAAGCCCCGCCATTTTTTGTTGGGGGGGGGGAAGCGGCTGGTGGTCCCGGTGCCAACCGCCCTTGTGGTGTCTGGCTTCCTGCCAGCTAGGATTGATTTCCTATTATAAATCCTCAATTTAGTGACGTCATCATTAACAGCAAGGGCTGGCCACGGGGGGGGGGGGGGGG